>JAGIQG010000009.1:107763491-107940991 GCA_024679065.1 Sphyrna mokarran | reverse complement strand
TCCCGGCTACTGCCTTCAGTGGCCCAAGGAGAACCAGGGGACAGAGTTTAAAAAGAAGACCAAATGAGGAGAAATATTTCTTCTCAGAAGGTTAATATCCTAGAATTATGTTTCCTCCCTCACAAAGAAGTGGAGGCCATTGAATTTATTCAAGGTTTATCTTTAAGTTTGTTCATTATTGTGACAATTAGGTTTATGTCCAATGAAGTTACCGTGAAAATGAGTTGAATATATTTTTGACAGACGAGGAGTCAAAGGTTCTGGGGGCTGTCAGAGAAAGGTGGAGTTGAGACTATAATCAGACCAGCCACGATCTTATGAAATGATGGAGTGGGTTGGAAGACTGAATGGCCTACTCTTGCTCGTATCTGTTGTTTTCATTGGATTGATTCACTTTTTCTTTTTAGAATGACCTTGCATTCATATAATTCTACTGCTCCAAAGAGTGCTTCAGGTCAAAGGATAGTGTTGTGAAGTTGTGTTTATGAAGATGTACAGAACGTAAAGAGCGATAGCAAAAAATGTAAAAATGCAAGAGGAAAAGAAAACGTTGTGTAGCCTTTTTAAAAACTGATTTCATTTCAGTGCTTGGAGTTTTAAAAAGCAGACTATATTCTGAGTCTAAGATGAAGCATTTGTTTCAAAAACCAGGCAACAGTGTTGCCTTGGTAACAGGCTTCAGGAAATGCTTTGGAATCTAGCCATCAGTTTAAAAGCGTACCCTCAGATACCAAGAACTTATGAGATTTGATGATGTTGAAAAAGGTCAAGCCTATCCTGTAGCAGGAAAATTGATAGATGATCACACGTATAAAAATGAGTGCTAAGAGGGAAACAGTTAGCCATTGTCAAGTCGAGAGGGCGAGAGCAACTCTTAACCCTGCTTTCTAACCAGCAAAACTTGCTAAATTTAAAAAAATTCACAGAAGAATCTACAAAAGAACCCCAAAAGCTTCTGAAAACCACAAAATCTCGTTGCATTGTTCTTGAGAGTGACAAAATTCTATTATTTTTGATTTGTGAATGAGAATTCTATTTTATTTGGACAGTATTCCAGTAGAATTTTTTTATGCGGCATGTTACTTAGTTAAAGTTCCCTGTTTATTCAATAAATATTCATTTTAATACGAGTATCTGCTATTTCTTTTAGTTAACCACCCAATCTTACTGAAGGACAGTTCACACTGTCCCGCACACATTTTTAACAGATTATGAAGCGAGGTATTCCTCTTTGGGGGATTAAAGAGGAACAACCTCCACGTTGTAACAGTAGTGTGATGATTAACAACTGGGATCAGGATTGCTTAGTGTTGGATTGTGCCCTCTTATTTCAGACCTGCTGCTTAAACCATCCACCCATTACTCTTTTTGGCTGAGATTGTGTTGGTTCATAAGGAATCTTTCCTATGATTTAAGGAGAGTTGAAATGTTACTGGTAACCCAGGAATTAAGATGGTGAAATTTAACAAGGATTTTTCTTTCCTTTTCATCCCCGCTTGCCTCTGTGGAAAAGAGGTCTGGTGATTGCTATGATCGTGAGTCTGCTGTTCCTGATCCTTCTGAGGTTTCTGGCTGGAATTCTTGTCTGGTTTCTGATCATTGCTTTGGTCGCTGTCATTGCTTACGGTGAGTCACTCTCCCTGTTCCTCACGCTCTGGTCAACTTTGAAAAGGTGAAGGGAATCAACAAAGTTAACTCAGGATTCAGCCTAACAAAAGGGGTCAAAAAGGGTAGACAGGGAAGAAGAGGCCTTAAATGGATCAGTCATGATCTTCATGAATGGCAGCACAGGATGAAGGGGCTGAATGGCCTACTCTTGTTCCTAGTTTGTATGTCCATACTACCTGCTGACATGTAGGTTGATTCGTGAGTGTGTGGGGGATGGGGGAAACAACTAAATCAAATTTAGTTGATTAGTTGCAATCATACCTCTTTGTCTTTTTTTCTTTCATTCATGGGAGCTGGGTGCTGCTGCCAGGCCAGAATTTATTGTCCTTCCCTAGTTGCCCTTCAGAAGGTGATGATGGTGGTGAGCTGCCTTTTTGAACAATTGAATGGTTTGCTGGTCACTTCAGAACGCAGTCGAGAGCCCATAATGTTGCAGTGGCTCTGGAGTTACATGTAAGCTGAACCAGATAAGGAACACAGATTTCTTTCCCTAGAGAGCATTAGGCAATGGAGACATTATCTCTGTTGCAAAATTAACTTTATTGAAAAAAGTATAAAAGTAGGGAACTTGTTACATCTATAGCAAATACAGTTTTATTATTTGAGAGATATATTTTCATTGGAAGAAATCCAGAGAAGATTGATTCCTGAGATGAAGGGGTTTGTCTTGTAAGCAAAGGATGAACAGGTTGCGCCTGTACCTACTGGAATTTGGAAGAGACAGAAATGATTTTAGTGAAACACAGAAGGTCCTGAGGAGGCCTTGTTGGGTAGAATCAAAGATGATGTCCCCTCTTGTAGGGGAATCTCAAACCAGGTGGCACCATTTCAAGATAAGGTCCACCCATTTAAATTAGAAATGAGGAAGAATGTAAGAATTTGGAATTCTCTTCCCAGTAGTGGAGGCTGGGTTAGACAGATTTTTGATTGGTAATAAGGTCAAGGAGTTGTGGGATAGACAGGAAAGTAGAGTTAAAGCTGCAATCAGATAAGTCTGGATCTTACAGGCTGGTGGAGCAGGCCCAAAGGGCCAAATGGCCTTCTCCAAATTTTACTCACCATGTATCCTTGAGAATGCTGCATCAATAGATTGCTAGTGGATGTATACACACCTCCCGGCCCCAGCTGTATGGCATTCCTCCTGAGAGCCACTGCTATGGCAATTTTTATGTCTTGCCAGCTGGTTTGTCAAATGGGTTTGATAAAGACTGCGGTGAGCCACTGAGATGGCCAGTGTGGCATCGCCCACCCACTCTTCAGGCTGCTTAAGGTGGTTTTCACCCTCGGCCACTTTCTGGTTCCCTGTTGCCCACCCAGCCTCTTGCTAGGTTTTAGTCCTTGTTCAGTCACCCGGGAGATCTGCTCTGTCACGAGTGATTCACCTAGCGTGGGTCAATTAGTGAACTTGTGAACAAAGCAACCATCCAAAGTTAGTCAACAAAGTGCTGGTGCTGATTAGCTGTGATCTAATTGAATGGTGGGGAGAGCAAGATCGAGGGACTGAATGGCCTCCTATTTCAGTCAGGCTGCATAGAGGTGGCCTCTCTGGCTGCTGCAACAGGTCATAGTTATTGTAGCCCAAAGTAGACCATTCAACCCTTCAGTTCCATATTTCTCACTGTACAGAAATCTGGTCAATCTCATGCAGTGCCTGGTTTTATACCCCAGAGGTCTGCAAGTTTAGAACCAATCATAGAATCCTATAGTGCAGAAGGAATCCATCTGGCACATCAATTCTGCACCAACCACAATCCCACCCATAACACCATGCATTTACCTATATAGTTTCCCTGACACTAAGGAAATTTAGCATGGCCAGTCCATTTAACCCATACAGCTTTGCACCGTGGAAGGAAACCAGAGCATCTGGAGGAAACCCACACAGACATGGGGAGAATGTGCAAACTCCACACAGACAGTGACCCAAGCCAGGAATCAAACCCAGGTCCATGGTGCTTGAGGCAACAGTGCTAACCACCGTGCCACTAAAGCAACTTTTCCACTGTGCCACTGTTTCTTTCTCTTAGGCACCCAATTGATTTCAATTTGAATTCTTCTTTTGTTTCCACTTCTGCCACCCTCTGCTTTTAAAGAAAAATTTCCTTGCAGTCCCACCTCTCTCCTGCTCAAAATCTTAATTCTGTGTCCGCTAGTCTCTGTACCACTAGCCAATGGGAACAGCTTCTCTTTGTCTACCTTTTCTATGGTGGCGCAGTAGTTCTTACTACTGCCTCACAGTGCTAGGGCTCCGGTTCAGTTCTAACTTTGAGTGACTGTCAATGTAATTTGCACATTCCCCCTACATTTAATTGATTTCCTCCCACAGTCAAAAAGTGTGTAGGTTAGTTGGATTAACCATGATAGATGTACAGGGTTATGAGGATAGAGCGGGAGAGAGTGCCTGGGTAAGGTCCTTTTGTCAGAGAGGTCAGTGCTGGCTCGATGGATCAAATGCCCTCTTCTGTAGGAATGCTATGACTGATTTGATTTTTATCCAAACCTGTCATTATCCTATACAATCTGATCAAATTTTTCCCTCCAACCTCTCCCCTCCTCCCATCCCATCTCCTTTCATCGCGAGGAGAATAACTTCGGCTGCTCCAACCTAAGGTTAGGTGGATTGACCCCGGTAATTGTACAGGGCTAGGATGCTTTGTCAGAGAGTTGGTGCAAACTCAGTGGGCCAGATGGCCTATTTCTGCACTGTCAGGATTCTATGGCCATTAACTTATAGCTAAAATCCCTGAGTAGTCTTTAAATCTTCTCTTCACCCACTCGAAGCCTTTCATCCTTCCTGAGGTGTGATGATCTGAATGAGACTTGGGAGGTACAGTCATTAGCACTGCTGTCTCACAGCACCAGGGACCTGGGTTCAATTCCAGCCTTGGGTCGCTATCAAAGATCATAGATGCCCTACAGTGCAGAAAGAGGCCATTTTGGCCCCTGTGGTGTGTTTGCACATTCTCTCCATGGATTTCCTCCAGGTGCTGTGGTTTCCTCCCATTCCCTAAAGATGAGATGAGTTAGGTTGATTAGGCATACTAAATTGCCTCTTAGTTCAGGGGGACTGGCTAGGGTAAATACATGGGATTATGAGGATCAGGCCTGGGTAGGATTGTGGTCAGTGCAGACTTGATGGGCCAAATGGCCTCCTGTTGCACTGTGGGTTTCTAGACGTGATACTTAGGCAAAGCAGTGATGTTGTGTTATTGTCACTGGATAAGTCATTCAGAAACCCTGAGTAATACTCTGGGGACCTGGGTTCGAATCCCACCACAGCAAATGGTGAAATTGGAATTAAATAAAAGAAACTGAAATTAAAAATCTAATAATGACTATGAAACATTTTTTTCTAATAAGGGGTCATCCAGACGTGAAGTGTTAGTTTTCTACAGAAGCTTTCAGACCTGCTGAGATTTTCCAGCATTTTCTGTTTTTGCTTCATGACATCATTGTCAATTCTGTAAAAACCCATTGGTCCTTTATGGAATGAAATCTGGTCTGTTTGACTCCTGACCTACTGCCCAATGGAATGGCTGAGCTAGCAACTCCATTCAAGTCAATTAGGGATGGGCCTTAAATGCTGGCCCAGCCATATCCCTAAATGAATTTAAAAAAAAAAAAAAATTGGGGCCTAACCAGAGCTTTAATAAAGCCTATCTTGGTCCTGATACCAAATGTGAAGAGACAGTAAGAAGAAGGGAAATTACTGCCAATGCTGGAATCTGAAACAAAAACAGAGCTGAGAAATCGCAGCAGGTCTCACGACATCTATGGAATCTGGATGACCCTTTATCAGAGCTGTGAAGGGATACCATCTCCTTGAAGTGAAGACAAGAATATCTTTTGAGATAATGGCAGCGATGAGGAGTAAAAGCACATGTACAATTCAGTGTTGTTCATTTGAGATTTGGCTCAGGACTCCTTTTTAAGGTTAACATGCAGGTTCAATTGGCAGTTAGGAAGGCAATTCAACGTTTGTATTCGTTTTGAGAGGACTAGAATACAAGAGCAGGGATGTACTGCAGAGGCTGTCTAAGACTCTGGTCAGACCCCATCTGGAATATTATGAGCAGTTTTGGGCCCCATATCTAAGGAAGGATGTGCTGGCTTTGGAAAGGGCCCAGAGGAGGTTCACAAGAGTGATCCCTGGAATGAAGGTTTTGTTACGAGGAACAGTTGAGGAGCCTAGATCTATACCCGATGGAGTTTAAAAGGATGATGGGGCTGGGGGGATCTAATTGACCTACAGGATATTGAGAGGCCCAGGTAGAATGGACATGGAGAAGATATTTCCACTAGTAGGAGACTAGAATTTGAGGCCACAATCTCGGTGAAGGATTGCTCCTTTAAAAAGAGACAAGGAGGAATTTCTTCAGCTAGAGAGTGGTGAATCCGTGGAATTCATTGGCACTGAGTGCTGTGGAAGCCAGGTCACCAAAGTCGGAGGAGTTGTAGACAGTGAGGATGGATGTTACAGTTTGCAGAGGGACATGGATAAGTTGCAGAGCTGGGCTGAGAAGTGGCAAATGGAGTTTAATGTGGAAAAGTGTGAGGTGATTCACTTTGGTGTGAGTAATATGTGTGCAGAATATAGGGCTAATGGTAGGACTCTTAATAGTGTAGATGAGCAGAGAGATCTCGGTGTACAGGTGCATAGATCCCTGAAAGTTGGTACTCAAGTTGATAAGGTTGTTAAGAAGGCGTATAGTGTGTAGCATTTCTTGGTAGAGGGATTGAATTTTGGAGCTGAGATGTCATGTTGCAACTGTACAAAACTCTGTGGCCGCACTTGGAGTATTGTGTACAGTTTTGGTCGTCACATTATAAGAAAGATGTGGAGGCATCGGAAAGGGTGCAGAGGAGGTTACCTAGATGTTGCCTGGTATGATGGGTATGTCTTATGAGGAAAGGCTAAGGGACCTGAAGTTATTTTCATTAGAGAGAAGAAGGCTAAGAGGTGACTTAATTGAGACATATAAGATGATCAGAGGGTTAGATAGGGTGAATAGTGAGAGCCTTTTTCCTCGGATGGAGATGGATAACATGAGGGGACATAGCTTTAGATTAAGGGGTGGTAATTATAGGATGGATGTTAGAGGTGGGCTCTTTACTCAGAGGGTAGTAAGGGTGTGTGCAGCAGTTGTGGACTCGTCAAGTTTAAGGGCATTCAAATGGTCAGTGGATAGGCATATGGATAGCATTGGAATAGTTTAGGTTAGAGGGTCATAAAATTGGTTCCATTGGTCAGCGCAACATCGAGGGCCGAAGGGTCTGTACTGCGCTGTAATGTTCTATGTTCTAGGTTATTTAATTCTTTAAGACAGAGATACATTCTTGATAAGGACATCAAGGGTTGTGGGGGAGAAAGCAGGAGAATGGGGATGAGAATCACATCAGCCATGATTGAATGACGCAGCAAATTAATTCTGCTCCTATACCTTCTGGTCTTATGATCATTAGTTTGAATCCAGCTTACATCATTATATGAGATGTGTAATAAATGAACAGCAAGTTATGGGTAGAGTGGACTCCCTTTCTGCCAATCAATCTGAGTTTTCCTTTTTGTTGGCCATGATCCAACATTCCCAGGAAGAGAAAAAAACACTCATGTAATGGAAAAGAAAAATCCCCAACGTGAACTGTGGTGTTGTGAGATTGTCTCATTGCTTTCTCTCTTGCCTTGATCCAGGCATTTGGCACTGCTACTGGGAGTATGACGAGCTGAATAAGAAAGGAGCCACCATCACCAGTATCGGCATCACTACAGATATTGCAGTCTATGGACAAGTCAAGGAGACCTGGCTGGCTGTCTGTGAGTGTCTGTCAGAAGCTGTGTGTGCGTTACTCACAGGCATACAGCCATTACCTTACAGAGCGAGTTCAACCCGCATCCTCTCCATTGACAAATTGAGGTGTTAGGGCAGCATAATAATTAGCACTGCTGTCCCCCGCCGCCAGGGACTCAAGTTTGATTACCAGCTCGGGTCACTCTGTGTGGAGTTTGCACTTTGTCCCCGTGTCTGCTTGGGGTTTCCTCCAGGTGCTCCAGTTTCCTCTATGGATGTGCAGGGGTTAGGTGCATTGGCCATGCTACATTTTCCCTTAGTGTTCCAAGACATCTAGATTAGGGATAGATAAATGACATTATGGGAATGGGAGGGATGCTCTGCCCACAGAATCGGTACAGAATCAATAGACCAAATGGCTACCTCCTGTGCTATTGAGATTCTATGAAGTTAGGGGAGTGGGTTGGTATTCATGTCTCAATTGCTGACTCTACATTACAGCAATTCCAGAATGTTCTCCCACGGAAATTGAAAGATCACAATGTGGTTAGAATGTAAAAGGAGGCCTTTTAGCCTACTTGTTTGCTCTAACTCTTTGAAGGAGCAATTTACCCCATATCATTCCCCTTTGTCACACAAATCCAAGTTCCTCTTGAATGCTTCCAATAGACCTGCCACTGCCTCACTCCCTGGACCCTAACCTCTCGCCAAATGCCAATGTTCATGTCGACATTGCTTCTTTTGCCAATTGCTTTATATTGTTGCCGCCTTGTCTCGATCCTTCCACCAGTGGGAACAGTGTTTTTTTTCTATTTACCCCATCCAATCCTCTCATTATTTTTGAACACCTCTATCAAATCTTCCTTCAGCTTTTGCTTCTGCAAGAAGAATCATAGAATCCCTAGAATGTAGTGCAGAAGGAAACTATTTGGCCCATCAAATCTGCACCTATTCTCTGACTGACAGAACATTTTACCCAGGCCCAATCCCCAATCCCCATCACCCACAAAATTGCCCCATTAATCCCCTAATCTATATATCTTGGGATACCAAGGGATAATTTAGCATGGTCAACTATTGGGAGGTGATAGTCTAGAGGTATTCTTGCTTGACTATTCAAGAAAGGTATTCTTTCTTGTCCTGCTGCAACTTTTGGCATCCCTCCAGACCATCCACAACACCACCGATCTTTGTATCGTCGGCGAACTTGCTAACCTATCCCTCCACTTCCTCATCCAGGTCATTTATGAAAATGACAAACAGCAGGGGTCCCAGAACAGATCCCTGGGGCACTCCACTAGTTACCGACCTCCATGCAGAACAAGACCCATCCACAACCGCTCTGCCTTCTGCTGGCAAGCCAGTTCTGGATCCACGAGGCCAAAGCCCCTTGGATCCCATGCCCTCTCACCTTCTCCAGAAGCCTTGCATGTGGGACCTTATCAAACGCCTTACAAAGTCCATGTACACTACGTCCACCGCCCTTCCTTTGTCAATGTGTTCAGTCACATTTTCGAAAAACTTAACTAGGCTCGTAAGACATGACCTACTCTTGACAAAACCTAACTTGGCCATTACAGAGACTTGGTTGTCTCAGGGACAGGACTGGGTACTGCAGGTGCCGGGATTCAGGTACTTCAGGAGGGACAGGGTTGTTTTATGAATTCTTGTTCATGAGCATGTTTTATGAATTCTTTTTGCATACTGTCTAAGACATTCACACCCTACCCTGACGCGTGCTTAATCTGACAGGTGGTTGTGTGTCTGAATGTGTAACCTTCCTGTTTACAGTGATCATCCTGGCCGTCCTGGAGGTTATAATCCTGCTGCTACTGATCTTCCTGAGGAAGAGAATCCTGATTGCAATTGCACTAATCAAGGAAGCCAGCAAGTAGGTGTACCTGTTTGTTTGCATCTGTACCCGCTCACTCAACATCTGCCCAATGTGACCTGCTCACTGGAAAACCTCTGGTACTGGGTAATATTTTGCTGTGGTGCAGTTCCTGATGCCACCCTGTGAACGTGTGCATTGGATGGTCCTAGAAACAGTAAGAAGATTTTTTTACTGTGCTTACCCCAGTCCAAAGCTGGCATCTCCATCTGGGCCCATAAACCCAGTGAGACACTCACCTTGACCCTCCAGCTTCATTGATTTTTGGATCTCATTTCCTCACCTCTTAACTCTAGAATTGGCCAGCACACTTAAAGGCTGATTTTATGGTACTGGAAAGGCCTCACTCTCTTTCATAACAGAGGCCATTCAGCCCCTCGAGCCTGCTCCACCATTCAATGAGACCATGGCTGATTGTTAAGATGCCAGTTGATACAACTATTTGGCAAGATCCCAGAATGCAACCTGGATTGAAAGTCCATATCACTTATTTTTATAATCAAATGTGAAGGAACAGAGTCATAGGACCATGAATTAACCTTATCAAGGGGAGGAAAAACTTTAATTAAACATGAAAATATTATTATAGTTCAAAGCTCCTTTATTTCTCTCAGAATGACCAATGCGCACACATTTTGAGATTAATGGATGATGAATTAAATTTGAAGTTAATTTATCTCATTAGCACGTAGAGTTAGTGTTTATGGATTTCTCCTTAGAATCCCCCTCAAATGATTGCCATCTGAGAGTTTCCTCTCTTCACTTACAAAATATGCTTTAAAATCTCCTATTGTGGTTATACGTTTAAGTTTTCTAAAAGACCCCCAAGATGAAAGTACAATACTGCAGATGCTGCTCGTATGTGAAACAAAAAACAAAGTGCTGCAAAATCTCAGCAGGTCTGACAGCATCTATGGGAAGAGAGAATAGGGCCAACATTTCGAGTCAGGATCTTGACTTGAAACTTTGCCTCTGTTCTTTCTTGGCAGATGCTGAAATTTTCCATCGGTCTCTGCTTTTGTTTCTAAAAGACCAGTTTGACCAGAACTTTGATTCCACTTTTAGTATCAAGTCCGTGTCAGGATTTCAGATTAACCCTTTCAGGTTTTCACTGTCACACCACTTCTGATATCGAGTCAATACTTTATAATTTGTTTACAGACGATAGTGAGGCATTTCAAACTTTCAGATTACTTTTAGAAAACCTTTTCTCCAGTGTCCTCAGCAATTGACTTCTCCAGATTCTCTAATATCCCTGAACAGAGTCCTGTTCTACTTCCCAGTTCCTGCTGTGATCATTTTAACTCCAGAACTTCTGGAAACTCTTCTCCTTTTCTCTAACTTCCTAACTTGTTGGTCTTTAGATCCTTGGCACTGGCAGTCCGAACCATTCCTTCATTGAAAGGGTTTTCCTACAGCAAAGCTGAAAGAACTGGTTCCTATTAATTTCCCCTAGCAAAGCTGAGAGAGAGAGTTTACTGCTTCATTGTTTGTCTCCAACTGTCTCTAGCTTTAAACTGAAACTAAAGAACAAAAAAACTGCCATTCCTAATACAGAGCCCTTCTAGTTGCTTAGCAACTATCTTCACAATGTAGCTCTCTAAATAAAGTAAGAGCTCAGCTGGAACTGAAAGTCACCTCGACAGAGACGAACACTTCTAACCAGCATGAAATCTAACTACAACTCTCTCCCAAGCACAGAAACAATAAATTAAACCTACCTAAATCGTGGGGGATAGGACTTGGGTGGGATTGTTGTCAGTACAGGCTTGACTCACCAAATGGTGGTGACCTGCGCTATAGGGATTCTATGATTCTAAAAGTGTACCTTACTTCCAATGTTTGTCCTGACAGATAGAAACCTCTTAAAACTACTTTCAGTTTCCTAACACTGATCTGCAATCTAACTTCCAGACTGGAATTATCCGGCTCCGACACCAGCAGGCATTGTCACAGGCAGGATGGGAAAATGTGGACAGTGGGACCAAAATGGCCTGTGCCAGCTAATCGCTTTTGCCCCATGTCTCTTAAGACCACTGGCTAACGAAAATCAATTATTCTCCCATTTAAAATTAACAGTTGAATAGGTGTCAATTGTGGAAGAGAATTCCAAACCTCTATCACCCTCTTGTATGTAAAATGTTTCCCAACTTTTCTCCTGAAAGATCTGGCTCTGATTTTTAATCTTCCCTTAGAGGTTTGTCGGTGTTTGGGTTCTTTCTTCCAGTGAGCATTAGAGGCTGACTCATTGAATATATTCAATGCTGAGTTAGACAAACTGTTAATTGATGAGGGACAGGCAGAGAATTTTGACCAAAGCCAAAATTAGTTCAGCTATCATATAATTGAATGGTGGAGAAGGGTTAAATGGCCACCTCCCTCTATCTTTTACACATTTTCTCCTGTTTATGGATAATTATTTTTCAGTAACTGTGATGGATGGGCAATAACTTTCTCTTCCTTTTATCCAATAGGGCGATTGGTCACATTATGTCATCACTCCTTTACCCCTTAATCACTTTTCTACTCCTGGTGATCTGTGTGGCGTATTGGGGAATGACTGCTCTGTATCCTTTTAGCTGTTCAGTACCGGGATGAAGTAGAAGCGTTTTACTGAATTTGTTGGAAGTGATGAACAAAAGACCCAAACTATCTTGTGTTATAAGGTGGAGTGGAGTGACCAGCGTGCCCTGCATTGTCCATCTGCAAGAACAACTTCGTAGAATTCCTGCAGTGCAGAAGAGGCTATTCGGCCTATCGCGTTTGCGATGATTCTATGACAGAGCATCTTTCTCAGGCCCACACACCCTTCACTCTATCTCCATAACCCCTTACGTTTACCTGCTAATGCCCCTAAACTGTACCTCTTGGGACACTAAGTGGCAATTTAGCATGGCCAATCTACCTGACCTGCACATCTTTGGACTGTGGGAGAAAACTGGAGCACCCAGAAGAAACCTATGGAGACACAGGGAGGATGTGGAACTCCATGCAACAGTCACCCAATATTGGATTTAAACCCAGGTTCCTGGCACTGAGAGGCAGCTGTGCTAAGCACTGTGCCACCCTCATATAGCATCTTGAAGATGCTTCACAGGAGCATTATAAAGCAAAACTTGATGACACTCTGCCGTACGAGGCATTATTAGTTAGAAGACCATCAAAGAATTTACCTCAGAAACCTCAGCTCCTAAGGAGTGCCAAAAAGGAAGAGATACAGAAAGGTTTAGAGAAGGGAATTCCAGAGCTTGGGGCCTAGGTAACAGGTACAGCCACCAAAGATGGAGCAATTGAAATAGGGAATGTTAAGGAGGCTGGAATTAGAAGAGTGCCGATATCTTAGCATTGTGGGGCCGAAAGAGCCTGCAGAAGGTAGAGGAGGAGCAAGGACATGGAGTGATTTGAAAATGAGGATAGGAAGTTTAAAATCAAAGTGTTACTTAACCAGGAGCCAGTGTAGATCAGTGAGCACAGGTTTGGTAGGGGAATGGTTAAGCACTGCAACATGGACAGCAGTGCCTGAACTGACTGGAAATGACAGGGTTGGGTGAGGGAGGGCAGCCAGGGAAGTGGTGCTGAGGTGGAGCTGGGTGTTATCAGTGTACACTGGGAAACTGGTGTAGCCGATAAGCAGCGTGTCTGTGCTCGCTGGGCAAGCTGAGATGGCAGAAGTATTGACCTGACAGTCAGTTGTTGGGCTGACTTGAGATTCCTGTTTTTTTTTTAATACATAATACTTCCATCTGTTTCTGGTTTGTTCCTTCTTCTTTAACATTCACTGCTATTTAGATATCTCGCCACATCAGGACAGCCTCTGTATCGGGTGGTGAATTTGGGCAAGCCATCAGCCAGTTGTAATGCCATCCCTGGAAATGAAAGCTGTAACCCCATGGTAAGTGCACGCACCAGCCAAGCAGCGTGAAATTTAATGCTGCGACCTGCCCACAAGTTTGGAGGCATGGTGATATTAATGGAGGAGGAGAACGTAAGCTATGGGAGCAGAACTAGGCATTCAGCCCATCGAGTTTGCTTTGCCATTTGATCATATGTGTTCCTCGAACCTCTTATTATTCTCTTTTTTTTTCCCCATAACCTTTAATCCCCTTATCAATCAAGAATCTGTCTGTCTCTATCTTCAATACACTCAATGACCTGGCCTCCATAGCCTTCTGTGGTACTGAATTCCACAGATTATCACCCTCTAGCGGAAGACATTTTTCTCTCTCTCTGTCTCTCTCTCTCTCCCTCTCTCTCTCTCTCTCTCTCTGATCTAAAGGATTGCCCTTTTACTGAGGATGTACCTTCAGATCTTATTCCTTCTCCATATTCAGCTTATCCAGGCCTTTCAGTATTCTGTAGGTTTCAAGTGAGATCCTTCTAAAGTCCATCGAGTACACACCCAGAGTCCACAGACGCTCCTCATATGTCAAGTGTTTCATTCCTAAGACCATTCTCATGAAATTCCTCTGGACCCTCTCCAAGGCCAGCACATCTATCTTTAGGGCCCAAAATTGCTCGCAATATGCCAAACGTGGCCTAAACAGAATCTTATAAAGCCTCAGCAGTACATCCCTGCTTTTGTACTCTAGTCCTGCCCAGGGAAGTTGACTGGTGGGCACCCATGATTAATTCTGTCTTGACAAACTTCCTGGATCGCCCACTCACTAATGGTGGAACAATTAAAGTTGGGAATGTTAGTGAGCCAGAATTGAAGGAATGCAGTCATCAAAGGATGGTGGTGCTGGAAGAAATAGAAAAATGGGTCATTTGGCGAAAACAATTCTACCAACCTCTGCGAGTAGAACTGTTTCTTAATTTAATTCTTTGTTGGATTTTTAGTCTCTGATCTTAGTCCCAGACTCCACAACCAGCAAGACACACATTTTTCTCTCTCTCTGTCTCTCGATGAACCCCATCAGTTCCCTTTATTATCTTGAAAACTTTGATCAAATCTTGCCTGATCCATCTCAATTGCAGGGAATACAAACCTAATTTGCCATTTTAGCACCTGTTATTAAATGCTTTCTGTCCAGGCATCATTATGGTCAATCAGTGCTGCATTCATGCATATAGACTGCATCCCAGCCAGCAAGTTTCTTGCCCCAGCACACTTTGTTCATTTGTTTGTTTGTTTATTTATTGATTGCTATAATTAGGCTTACATTATTACTACAGTGAAGTTACTGTGAAAATACCCTAGTTACCACCCTCACGCGCCTGTTCGGATACAATAAGGGATAATTATGTTTGATAAGGTGCCTCACAAAAGATTGCTGCAGAAGGTTAAGGTGCAGGGAGTCGGGGGTAGGGTGTTAGACTGGATAGAGGATTGGTTGTCTAATAGGAAGCAGAGGGTAGGTATTAATGGGTGCTATTCTGATTGACAGCTGGTGACTAGTGGAGTACCCCAAGGTTCGGTGCTGGGGCCTTAACTATTTACCATTTACATAGATGATCTGGAGGAAGGGGTAGAGTGCAGGGTGACAAAATTTGCTGATGACACGAAGATGAGTGGAAAAGCAAATTGCATGGAGGGTGTGGAAAGCCTGCAGAGGGATCTGGATAGGTTGAGTGGACAAGGACCTGGCAGATGGAGTATAATGTTAGCAAGTGTGAGGTTATCCACTTTGGGAAGAATAATGGTAGGAAGGACTACTATTTAAATGGAGAAAAGCTGCAACGTGCAACGATGTAGAGGGACCTGGGGGTCCTTGTCCACAAACTGCAAAAACACAGAATGCAGGTGCAGCAGGTGATTAAGAAGGTGGATGCAATGTTGGCCTTTATAGCTGGGGGGATAGAATATAAAAGTAGGGAGGTTCTGTTGCAGCTGTATAGGGTGCTGGTGAGGCCGCAGCTGGAGTACTGTATGCAGTTTTGGTTGCTGCATTCGAGGAAGGATATATTGGCCTTGGAGGGGGTGCAGAGAAGGTTTACTACGCTGATACCAGAGAGGAGAGCGATGGATTATTGAGGAGACTGAATAGGCTAGGTTTGTACTCTTTGGAGTTTGGAGGGCTGAGAGGGGAATCTTATAGAAATGTATAAGATAATGAAGGGGATGAATAGGGTGGAGGTTGAGAGACTCTTCCCACTTAACAAAGATAGCAGGTCTAGAGGGCACAGCCTCAAGATTAGCGGGGCGGGGGGGTGCGTGTTCAGAGCAGAGTTGTGGAGGGGTTTCTTCACACAGAGGGTGGTGAACCTTTAGAATTCTCTGCCTGATGAGGTGGTGGATGAAGCTCAAGGGGCTGGACGGCCGCCTCCTGCTCCTATTTCTTATGTTCTTATGTAATTTAGCGTGGCCAATGCACCTAACCAGCATGTCTTTTGGACTGTGGGAGGAAACTGGAGCACCTGGAGGAAACCCACACAGACATGGGGAGAATGTGCAGACTCTGCACAGACACTGACCCAAGCCAGGTATTGAAGCCAGGTCCCTGGCACTGTGATGCAGCAGTGCTAGCCACTGTGCCACTGTGCTGCCCTGTGTTTGATGTCTTGGGAATTCATTCCAATATTGGTAACTGTCCAA
Source organism: Sphyrna mokarran (assembly GCA_024679065.1). Classification (NCBI taxonomy): domain Eukaryota; kingdom Metazoa; phylum Chordata; class Chondrichthyes; order Carcharhiniformes; family Carcharhinidae; genus Sphyrna; species Sphyrna mokarran. The sequence continues at coordinate 107,925,108 of JAGIQG010000009.1, read as the reverse complement.
TCACCTGGGGGTGCTTTCTGTAAAGACCTCCTGCAAGGGACACCAATTTATACTTTTTTCTATCCACCCAAACCTGGATCTGCTCATTCCACAACCCTTCACTCTGTTTCTGCAACGTAACTCACCGTTCCAAAACACCGGAATGTCTACTCTTGTCACTTGTCCCAATGCAATTGTTGTTCATTTTTCTCACCCTGAAAAAATGTTTCGACCAACAGATTGAGGTCCGATTTGAACCTTTTAAGATTTAAAAATGAAATGAGATCTTGCGTCTCTCTGTCCCTGCACCCATTTTAACATTGCAATTTGGATGACATTATAAGCATCAACTCTTATTTCTCAGTATTTGAGTTAACACAACAACAAAACACTGCAGAAACTGGAAATCTGAAATAGGAAGTGTCTGGTGAAAGACAGTTGATCTGATGCATTGACCCCATTTCTCCCCACAGATATTACCAGTCCTGTTGAGTATTTCCAATATCTTTTGCCTTGATTTGAGGTTTACCGCCATGTGTCTGTCCATTTCTCCAGACTGCCTGTAATCCCTCAAATTGTGTCTGCTCCCCTCTACGTTAAGTCCATTTTCAGTTTTCTTGTCATGTGCGAACAATGACGCTTTGTTCTGCACATTCTAAACCCAGGGTTAGACTAGAAGAAGAAATGATTCTCATATGAAGCACTTTGGTGTGGCATGGTGGCACAGTGGTTAGCACTGCAATCTGAGTGCCAGTGAACTGGGTTCGATTCCTGGCTTGGGTTACTGTTTATGTGAAGTTTGCACATTCTGCCCATGTCTGTGTGGGTTTCCTCTGGTTTCTCCGATTTTCCTTCCACAGTCTGAAAGATATGTTGCTTAGGTACATTGGCCATACTAAATTCTCTGTGTACCCAAACAGGTGTTGGAGTGTAGTGACTCAGTGATTTTTCTCAGTAACTTCATTGTAGTGTTAATATAAGCCAACTTGCGACTAATAGTAAACTTTAACTTTACTTTGGGTTAGCAAGATGGTCTTGATGGAAGAATCTTTTTCTTTTCTTCCGCAGACGTTCAATAGTTCAAAGTATGACTGCGAAGGGGTGAAATGTGCCTTCTACAAATACAACGATGAGGGCCTCTTACAGCGGAACCTCTTCAATCTGCAAATCTACAATATCATTGGCTTCCTTTGGTGCATGAATTTTGTCATCGCCCTGGGTCAGTGCACTCTGGCAGGGGCCTTTGCCTCCTATTATTGGGCCTTCAAGAAACCACAGGATATTCCCCATTTCCCAGTGTTCAGTGCCTTCATGCGCAGCCTCAGGTGAGCACCCCCTCCCCCCCAATGAGATGGAGTTCCTTTCAAATCTGAAAGAATTTGGGTACGGACTGTCTTTAATAACACCTTTCAGAGAAGGTTCTGTAAACAGGTCACAACATGGGAAAAGTGAGATTGACCACTCTAGCAGGAAGAGTAGAAAAGCAGAATATTATTTAAATCACAGAATGCCAACAGTGAAGAAGGAAACCATTTTGGCCCATCGAGTCTACACCGACAACAATTCCACCCAAGCCCTATCCCTGTAACCCTTCGTGTTTACCCTACTAATCCCCCTGACACTAAGGGGCAATTTTAATACAACCAATCAATACTAACCTGCACATCTTTGGACTATGGGAGGGAACCAGAGCACCCAGAAGAAACCCATGCAGTCACGAGGAGAATATGCAAACTCTACACAGACAGAAATAAGGAGGAACTGCAGAGGAATCCTGGTGACCTTGTATATGAATCACAAAAAGTCAGGCTGCAGAATATGAAGTAATTAGGAAAATGAATGGAATGTTGGCTTTTATGGGATGGGGGAATACAGTATATAAGTAGAGGTCTTGTTTTAACTGTACAGAGCATTGGTGTGACTACACCTTGAGTGCTGTGTACAGTTCTGGTCACCTTTTATTAACATTACATTGGCAGCAGTTCAGAGAAAGTTCACTGGGCTGATTCCTGGGATGAGGGAGTTTGCCTTGTGAGGCAAGGTTGTGCAGATTGAACCTGTACTCATTGCTGTTTAGAAGAATGAGAGGTAACCTATCAAAACAGATCGATTCTGAGGCTGGATGCTGATGTTTCCTCGTGGGACAATCTAGAACTCGGGGATATAGTTTAAGAATAAGGGTTCTTTCATCGAAAGTGGAATTTCTTCTGAGGGGCTCTGGAATCCTTTTCCTCAGAATTGAGGATTAGATCACTGAACGCACTTAAGGCTGAGCTAGTTAAACTTTTGACAGGCCAAGGATCCTGGAATAATAGGAAGGAAAATGGGAGTTGAGATTGTAATCAGATCAGCCCTTACCTTATTGCAGGCTGGAGGAGCTGAATGGCATCACCCAATCATCCCTTGAGTTTTCAAGAGAATTGAGGTCAAGCGATTTGAAGCTGAAGTTCTAACCTTACCTGATGTCTGTACTCTGCACAGAGAGCATCAAGTCTCCATATCCTATTCATCTCCCTTTATATCCCAGCCAGAAACAGAGTTCAGTAGATTCCAGGAGTGGACCTGGGCTCTCTTGGCCTGCAAGGTTTGGTGTGACGTAAAGGTTTGATGTTTCTCACTGGACAATCGAACGAGCCAGGCAGGAGAAACATTGTTACTGGGAGGTGATACCTACACACCTGCTGTGAGACCGCATGTAGGTGGGTTTGCTGATCTACTTGTTTGCCTCTAGGTATCACACTGGCTCACTGGCATTTGGAGCGCTGATCCTAACCCTCGTTCAACTTGTAAGAATTATCCTGGAATACCTGGACCACAAGTTGAAACGTAAGAGCCTCAAATTGAAAATCTTTCTTTTTCTTCCTGTCTGGCTTGATGTGGGAAAGAGAGTGTGTTTAAAAATCTGCACAAAAGAGAGACAGAGTGTGCACATCTGTGTGTAGTGGGGGGCCTGGTCTGGTTAGAAATTTACATAAATTATTTGTACTCACTGAACCTGTTAATCATGACTCACCATTTGTTGTAGGAGTAATTATGATTAATTGCGGTCAATCAATTAAACTTTAAATTTTTCCTTCCTTAAAGTATAAAGGGAACAAGCCCTTAACCCATCATCTTGCTTGCTCCAAAAACACGTTCAAATTCAAATTGAATCCAATTCATGGCCCCTACTATATGGACATATTGGCCAGAACTTCATTGCCCTGCCTGCAACAGGACTTGACTCCATTGACTTCAGGCGAGATTTTACAGGATGGGTGAGGCCATAAAATCCCACCCATTAGATCCAAGCTGACAGGAACAGGCATGACACCTGATCCTGGACTTGATCCTACATGTGATGTTAGCCAAAAGAAGTGAGAAATTACTTTTATTCCCAAATATATACTTAAGAAATCTGCAAGAACATTACGAATGCTCCAACATGGCCATCAAAGGAAAAGCAATAATTTTCAGGTTCTTTACATTACAACAAGTAATACTGAGGTAGTAGGTGATGGCCTAGTGATATTATTGCTAGAATATTAATTCAGAATCTCATCTAATGTTCTGGGGACCCTGGCTCAAATCCCACCATGGCAGATGGTGGAATTTGAATTCAATAAAAAAAAAATTATCTGGAATTGAGAATCTACTGATGGCCATGAAACCATTGTCAATTGTTGGAAAAACCCACCTTGTTCACTAATGTCCTTAAGGGAAAGAAATCTGCTGTCCTTACCTGGTCTGGCCTACATGTGACTCCAGAGCTGCAGCAGTTGACTCCCAGCTGCCCTCTGAAATGGCTGAGCAAGCCATTTGGGGATGGGCAATAAATGCTGGCCAGTTAGCGATACCCATATCCCACAAATTAATTGGAAAAAAAAATATTTCAGACATTTCGCAATGGTCCTCTAAGTGAGAAATCGCTTTCAAGCCTGTGACACAGGCCCCTGGCAAGATCTGCTGTGGAATTGGTAGTTTAGAGTCACTTTACAATCTGGTTTGTGGCTGGTTAGAGTAAATTTATCGCCTTCACTCTTTCTCTCTTTCTCTGACTCTCATAGATTATCATAATCCGGTCACCAAATTCCTGATGTGCTGTCTCAAATGCTGCTTCTGGTGCCTAGAAAAATTCATCAAGTTTCTAAACCGCAATGCCTACATTATGGTGAGTGAGGAGCTTAGTGACTGCTACCAGCAAAAGTGAATAACCTCTCCTATTGAACATTTAGAGTGACTTACACATCTCCCTTTTTGTCTAATTATAGATTGCTATTTACGGTAAAAACTTCTGTACTTCGGCCAAGAATGCCTTTATGCTCTTGATGAGGAATGTGGTTAGGTATGTGAAGAGTGATAACATTTGATGCCCTGTCGTAAAGTTACACCCCATTGCAGCCAGATATGGGGTACTGAGCTGGACTGTCATCCTGCCTCCTCATGATCCTGTATAATGTTGGGTGTGAAAGGTACTGGTATCTTCCCACTCCCACTTCACCCTCCCACTCTTCCATCCACTCCCCCATCTCTTCCCATGTTTATAATCACAGAATTCTATAGCACAGAAAAAGCCCATCAGGTCGATACTGCCACATTACAAACCGCGGCACTCCCACCTAATCCCATCTTGTCAGCATTTGGCCCATAGCCCTGAATGTTATGTGCCAAGTGCTCATCCATATAATCTTTAAAGGATGTGAGGCATCCTGCCTCCATCACCCTCCCAGTCTACATATTCCAGACTGTCACCAACCTCTGGGTAAAAAGACTTTTTCCTCGCATCCCCTCTCCTGCCCCTCACCTTGAATCTATGTTCCCTCACAATTGACCCTTCAACTAAGGAGAATTCCATAAGGAGTGCTCCTTATCCACTCTGTCCATGTCCCTCATAATCTTGTACATCTTGAACAGATAACCCCTCTGTCTTCCCGCTCCAATGAGAAACAACCCAGGCCTACACAACCTCTTTTCATAACTTGCATGTTCCATCCTGGTGAATCTCCTCTGCACCATCTCCAGCCCGATCACATCCTCCTTATAATGTGGTGATCAGAACTGCACACAGTACTCCAGCTGTGGTCTCACCAACATTCTATACAACTCTAACATGACTTCCCTGCTTTTGTAATCTATGCCTTGATTGAGAAAGGCAAGTGCGCTGTGTCTTTTTTACCATGCTACTAACATGACCTTCCACGTTCAGAGATTTGTGAATACAGAATTTTCTAATGTCCTAACATCCATTGAGTATTTCCTTGTCAAATTACTCCTTCCATAGTGTATCATTCACTTTGCAGGGTTAAATTCTACCTGTCACTTATGTGCCAATTTGACCATTCCATCTATATTTTCTTGTAGCCCGAGACACTGCACCTCACTGTTGACCACCCAGCCAATCTGTGTCTTCCGCAAATTTACTAATCCTGTCCCCCCTATCGTCATTAATGTCATTGATATAAATGACAAAAAATCAGGGACTCAACACAGATCTCTGTGGTATGCCACTGAACACTGGCTCTCAGTCACTAAAGGAACCTTCTGTCATCACCCTCTGAGCCAATTTTGAATCCACTTTTATCAAATTACTCTGTATCCCATGTGCATTTACCTTCTCTGCAAGTCTACCATATGGGATCTTGTTGAATGCTTTGCTGAAATCCATATGAACTACATCGACCGCACTACCCTCATCTACTCACTTTGTCACCTCCTCAAATAATTCAAATTTGTTAAGAACATAAGAAATAGGAGCAGGAGTAGGCCATACAGTCCCTCGAGCCTGTCCCACCATTCAATAAGATCATGGCTGATCTGTAGTGGTTCAGTACCACTTTCCTGCTTTCTCCCCATAACCCTTAATTCCCTTGTCAATTAAAAACCTATCCACTCTTGACTTGAACATATTCAGTGAGGAAACCTTCACCACCTCATCAGGCAGAGAATTCTAAAGATTCACCACCCTCTGTGAAGAAACCCCTCCGCAACTGTGATCTGAACCCCCCAGCTAAAATTGAGGCTGTGCCCTCTAGTCCTGCTATCTTTGTTAAGCGGGAAGAGTCTCTCAAACTCTACTTTATCCATCCCTTTCATTATCTTATACGTTTCTATAAGATCCCCTCTCAGCCTTCTAAACTCCAAAGAGTACAAACCTAGCCTATTCAGTCTCTCCTCAATAATCCATTGCCCTCATCTCTGGTATCAGCGTAGTAAACCTTCTCTGCAACCCCTCCAAAGTCAATATATCTTTTCTCGAATGCGGCGACCAGAACTGCACACAGTACTCCAGCTGCGGCCTCACCAGCACCCTATACAGCTGCAACAGAACCTCCCTACTTTTATATTCTATCCCCCCTAGCTATAAAGGCCAACATTGCATTCGCCACCTTAATCACCTGCTGCACCTGCATACTGTGTTTCTGTGATTCATGCCCAAGGGCCCCCAGGTCCCTCTGCATCATCACATGTTGCAGCTTTTCTCCATTTAAATAGTAGTCCTTCCTACCATTATTCTTCCCAAAGTGGATAACCTCACACTAGCTAAATATTAAGCGTGACCTTCCTCTGATGAAGCCATGCTGACTATCCCTGATCAAGCTTTGCCTCTCCAAATGGAAATCGATGCTCTCCTTCAGAAGTTTCTCCAATAGTTTCCCTACCACTGATGTGAGCCTCACTGGTCTGTAGTTTTCTCATTCTTCTCAACAACTCTTTTCTTAAATAGCAGAACCACGTTAGTTATTCTCCAGTCATCTGGCACTTCCCCCGTGGCCAGAGAAGACTCTTTTGCTCCTCAATATCCCTCGACTACCTGTTGGTCTATAATAAACACCGAACAATGTGATTGCTCCTTTTTTATTTCTAAACTCTATCCAAAAAACTTCATTTGATGCCCCTTCCAAGATATCTCTACTGTCGTAACTGACTCCATAACTAATTAATGCAATATCTTCTCCATTTTTACTTCCTCCCCTGTCTCACCTGAAAATTCTATATCCTGGAATGTTGCCAACCATGTTCTTTCAACCACATCCCTCTGGCCAATACATCACACTTTGACGTGTCGATCATCGCTTTCAACTCATCTGTTTGACCTATAAATAGACCTGGCGTTAAAGTAAAGGTCATCCAGCCTGCTCTTTCTCCCTTGAAACTTAATATAGCTGCACTCCCTCTGACTTCCATTTTTCTCTGGGAGAACTATGACTCCCACTGAAGCCTCATTCCGACGGTTCGGTCCCGTTGCCAGTGTCCACCGAGAAAAGTTTTGTGGATCCGGCCTGCCGTTTAATCTGATTGAGAAGGGGGAGGGGAAAGCTGGATTTCTGGCACTCCTGTTGGTTAAATGAAGATATTTGGATTGAGTACATGAAGTTACCAGACAGGGAGAGGGTTGAGGGTGGGGGTGGTCTTCATAAACCAGCACCATGACATGGCTCAACTGCACCCTGGAAGGCAGTGCGGGGGAGTGAGGGGTTACCTAGACACTAGGACATGGAGGTGGGTGCCTACATCCTCCCCTAGGGGAAGGGGATGCACTTATGTCTTGTTATGGGATATTTGGAGTGTGGTACGAATGGATTACCAGCAGTAGGATAAACTCTGTGTTTGACTCCCTCAGGGTGGTGGTCCTGGATAAAGTTACAGACCTGCTGCTGTTTTTTGGGAAGCTCCTGGTTGTTGGTGGAGTGGGTAAGTTGACTGACGAAAGAGCCTACCTTCAAAATACTGCTGTTGAGACCTAATACGCCTGTCATTGTATTTAAGAAATGTTTAAAGTTAGTATTGCTAATAAGCTCTAGGAGCAGAATTAGATAGACCATTCGTCCCATTGATTGATTCTGCTCTGCCACTTGTTCGTGGCTGATATGCTTCTCATTCTGGTTTTCTGGCCTTCTCCCCATAACCCTTAAATCCATTACCAATTAAAAATGTCTAACTCCTCAAATTTACTCTCTGTCCAGGCATTCACCACACTTTGAAGTAACAAATTCCACAGATTCTCAACCCTTTTGGGAGAAGTAGTTTCTCCTCAACTCTGTTTTAAATTTGCTATCTCTTATCTTAAGTCTATGATCTCTCATCCTGTAACTCCTTATGGCATTGAAGGCTGCAAGACAAGAAACAGGAAGTGTCTTATAGGGAGCAGATAAATTGTTTTTGCTGGTTAAGTGAGTTTAGGGGTGAAAGGAGAGAAATGCCTTTGGAGAGAAATTCAGAAAGACTTCTTCACCAGCAGGGCGGTAGAAATAACTTTCTTAGATCAGTAGCAATAAAGATCAGCTCAACCAATCATTTGAAAGTGGAGTTTGTTTTTTTATGCTCGACAAGTGTGTTGAGGAGTATGGAGCAATGTTGTATAGAATGATACATGGTGCCTCAGGACCTAGAGAGCATTGAGGATCAGACTGACCTTGGTGTACATGTACATCAGTCCCTTCAGGTAGCAGGGCAGGTGAATAAAATGGTTAAGAAAGCATATGATGTTCTGATCTTTATTAGCTGTGGCATAAAGTTTAAGAGCTCGAACTCCTAAAATGTTGATTTGGCCCACAGCTGGAGTATTGTGTGCAGTTCTGCAATCTTCATTAAGGAAGGGATGTGATAGCAGTGGAAAGGGCACAGAGGAGATTTACCAGAATGTTGCCTGGGCTGCAGAGTTTTAGTTATGAAGAGAGATTAGATAGACTGGAGTGGTTTTCCTTGGAGCAGGGGTGCCTGAGGGAGGGCACGATCAAGATGTGCAGAATTATGAGGGGCATGAATAGAGTAGACAGGAAGAAACTTTTCCCTTCAGTGACTAATCAATGACCAGGGTGCATAGATTTAAGGTAAAGGTAAGGTAGAGGGCTAGTGAGGAGAAACATTTTCATCCAGAGAATGCTGGGAGTCTGGAACCTCTGACCGTCTTAATATTTAAGAAGCATTAAATGTGCACTTTTGATGCCAAGACGCCCAAGACCAGGAACCATTGATGGGAAATGGGATTAGAATAGTTGGGTAGTTTTGTTTTGATTGGTGCAGTCATGATGAGTCAGAGGACCTTTTCTGTGCCATCTATGACCCTGATATTGGGACATGAGGCTATAAAATCAGAACAGCTGACATAGCAAGTTGGGCAGGCTTTGATCATTGTCAGGGATAACACTGGGGAAGAATAAAACTCTGGACACTGGAACTGGGTTAACACTTTCAGCACCCTCTGTCAGAGCCTGGGAAAGGTTCACGGGCATGCTGATCTGTCTAAATATCAGGCTCCCTCTCTACCAATGTTTCAGCAGAGACCGAAGGAAAACTAAACATTTGATTTGGCACCAATTTGGATGTAGGAGTTGCCAGAAAGATGACATATTTAAACATCAGCCCAATTTTAGGCTCTGCTGCACACTTTCATTTGTTGGAGTTTAATTTCCACAGGACAGTGGAGATGTGGCCCAATGGTCACTGAGCACTTGATTTTAAAATGATGAGTTGTCAATCTCCATTCAATTAAAAATCAGACGCAAGCAAATCAGAAAAGTACAGCAACAATTTTATCTGTACTGCCTTTGGGCGGCTGGGTGGTACAATGATTGGCACTGCTGTCTCACCATGTTGGGACCTAGATTTGGTCAGTTTGGGTCACATCTGGGTCTATGCGGAGTTTGCACGTTCTCCCCGTGTCTTCTTGGGTTTGCTCCGCGTGCTCTGGATTCCCCACTCAATCCAAAAGACGTGCCAGTTACGTGCATTGCCTGTGCTAAATTCTCCCTCTCTCTACCTGAACAGGTGTCAGAATATGGTGACCAGGGGATTTTCACAGTAACTTCATTATAGTGTTAATGTAAGCCTACTTGTGACACTAATAAATAAACTTCATTCAAGGTGCTTGCTGAAATGTTCTAGAAAGAAATTCCATAGTGTGCCATGTAAAATTTGGAGGTTTGAAGGAATGCATTAAAACAGTTATGAGATGCAGAGACATGTAGGGAGGGAATTCTAGAGTTTGGAGCCTAGGCAACCGAAGGCACAGTGGCCAGTACTGCAACAATTATAACCTGGAGCACCAGAATTAGAGAAATGCAAATGATCTGGGAATGTGGTGTGTGTTGTAGCAGATTGCAGAATCAGAGAGATGGCTCAGGTCACGAAGGGATTTGAAAACAAGGAAACAAATTTTAAATTGAACGTCTTCCTTGACTGGGAGCCGGTGAAGGAAGCAACAGGACTTGCTGCAAGTTGAGGCAGGTGGTAGGAATTTGAGAGATTGGGGGTTTACAGAGAGGCTGGATGGTTGTTTCCTGCTCCCACGTTCTCTTCCTCTAAAGAGGGACTAGGCTGGATTTGTCAGAGATTGGGAAGGATTTGGGGTAATGAGAGCTGGAAATTCTAATGGAAGGTGTGCCAATACTTGTGGGAAATCTTTAGTGGGGGAGGAATGTTGAAGGATTAGGTGGAACATTCTTAGATTGGGAATGATTATGCCTGGATAATTTTAAGGATTGTTTCTGACTAATTCTTCCTTGGTACACAAAATAATCTCTCAAAACTTTGCACAACAGCAATGTCCACGGAGCAGTGCTCCCCCGCAGTGTTGCCTCTTCATTTTGCAGCTCCAATGTTTCCTTTTTATTTCTTTTCCAGGTGTTCTGGCGTTTTTCTTCTTCACTGGGCGGATAAAAATTCCTGACCCGACGTTCCAGGCTCCAGTCCTGAATTACTACTGGGTCCCAATATTGGTATGAGACAATAGTCAAAACCATCTTCTCTAACGGAACAGTGACCAACAGGCTTTTGAACAGAGATGGGGAAAGCCCTGGGTGGATTTGGAGTGCAACAAAGCAAAGGGAATCGTGACAGGGAGATTGGCATTGGGAAGGGAGTGGATATGGGTAAGCTGGCATCAGCAAAGAATCTGGAAACATTGTGCTTATTCAATTGTGAACACTTTGGAAGTGCGGATCAGATCGATCTAATTGCCCCTTCCACTGGGTGCTGGATAAATCAGATAAATGTGGATGGTCCAAATCGTGCCACTTAACCCCTCGCCCCCTAGACGTAAAATGGGCGGCATATTGGCACAGTGGTTACAGCGCCAGGGAGCCAGCTTTGATTTCAACCTTGGGTGACTGTGTGGAGTTTGCATGTTCTCACCCATTTCTGTGTGGGTTCTCCCCCAACAATCCAAAAGTGCAGGTTGAGGATTTGCCATGCTAAATTATTTCTTAGCGTCTCAAGATGTATAGGTTAGATGGATTGGCTGTGGTAAATATGTAGGGTTACCGGGATAGGGCAGGTTGAAGGTCCACACCTCCCCTCCCCACCCCACTCCCTCCTGGAGACAGGATGAAACTCTGCTGTCATTAAAAACAGAAATCTGGGAAAAACTCAGCAGGTCTGGTAGCATCTGTGGCAAAAGAGAAACTAACATTTTGTGTCTGTGTGACTGGGAAGGAGAAATGTGATGGATTTTATGGGTCTGAGAGAGGGTGGAGCAGGTGGTGTAAAATAACAAGTGAAGGATAGGTGGCAGCTCCAGAGAGAAAGACAAGATGTCATGCATGCAAGACAAAGGGAACGTTAAGGACTAAAGAAGGTCCCAATGGTGGTATAAAGGTAAGATAGCAGAACAAAGGTCAGCTGTTTGTGACAGCAAAACCCAAGAACAAATGATGAGTGGTCCTATGGAGAGGAGAGATGGGAGTTGGGATAGAATAGAAATTGAATGAATAGAGTGTCACGAAAGAGGAAGAAAGTTGTTGAGTCCGTGTTTCGGTGCAGAGGGCTGTAAAGTGCTGAGCTGGACAACGAGGTGCAGCTCCTCCGGCTTGCATTGGAGTGTGGTGATGCCTCTTATGACTCGATAGTCTGTTCCGTGCTCAAAAACTCTTGTGGGGGGGGGGGGGGGTGAGAGAGTGCACAGGAAGAAATTTCTCTGTCAGTCAGCAGCATGGGGATGGGCAGAGAGGGTGAGGTGGTTTAACACAAGTTTCTTTTTTTGTCCGCATCCCTCTCAGACTCTGGTGGTTGGCTCTTACATGATCGCACAGGGTTTCTTCAGTGTTTACAACATGTGTGTCGACACCCTGTTCCTTTGCTTCCGTAAGTAATCTGGAGTTTCTGCTCCCTTTCTTCTATCTCTAAAAGTTTGGTGCTGCTCTGGGTGGGACTATCTCTCCATCTTTCACTCCACTGCAATGGGATGGGTTTCAGGCTCCTTGCTTGGGGGCAGTAGGGGAAGATTTGATGGGCCAAATGGCCTTTTCTTTTCTGTAGAGATTCTGATTATTTGACTGAAGTTTGTCCACCCCTGGAACTATCCTTGTAAGTCTTTTCTGTAATCCCTCGTGAGTGCATTCCGAAATGTAATTCCCTGGGACGTTATTTAGGATGTGATGTGGTCAGGCAAAGTGTTTTACGAATATAAGTTCATCTTTCAACCCTGTTATTTGTCTCTATCTCTTTTTTTTTTCCCCCTCCCCTCACTGCACACAGTGGAGGACCTGGAGAGGAACGATGGCTCCCCGGAAAAGCCTTACTACATGCCAGCATCCCTGATGAAAATTCTCAACAAGAAAAACAAAGATGTCAAATCTAAGGAGAAGAAATAACTCCTATCCATCCCCCTTCACCACGCCCCATGTTGTAAGGTCGCCACAGGGCAATTGTCAGGAAAGGAGAACAGACTTTGAGATGATGGATTGGGGGGGGGGGGAGTCTAAAAGACAACAAACTACCAGTAGAATCCCTTTTTTAACAAACCCAGCATACTCTTTCCCACTGGCCGCTGAATAATGGCCAACTCTCTGGATTGGAGAATAGATTGTCTCTGGTGCACTGAATGTATTCCCCACTCTTTCCATCGTAAATGGGATTGTGCCTTCTGTTTCAGGAATTTCCCATTCTGACAATCATTTTTTCCTTTTTCTCTTCTCCATTCCGATGAAAGGGTTTCTGCTGGGCCATCGAGGCACCTTATTAATGGGGTCTGGGAATGGGTCAGTGATTCCCTCTATGGCCCATCAGCTACTTAGATCAGTAATTTAGTTTTACTTAATGCTGGTTGGTCTGGTGCTGACTTGCTCCCTGTCCCTAGTCTCAATGAGCAATGAATTTTAATTATTGCACTATTTACTTCTTGTGCCTGTCGAAGAAATGACCAATTTCTGAAAATGACGTCTGCTGAAATATTATGTTCTCTCTTTTTAAATAATTGAGACGATATTCACACTTTTTAAAATATGAAATCTTGTAATTTATTTTTGAGATTGAGTTGCTGAACTTTCCTTTGGAGAAACTTAATCTCTTTTTTAAATGCAGTCAGGCTCCTTATTATTGTAGGTTTTTGCAGATCGATTAAGATCACCGGGTTGGACAGTTCTCGCAACTTGTGATCCTGAGAGCGAGCAACAGCGTTAAACCTCACTTTCTGCTCTCTCGCTATCCTTCTAACCAACTTTTCTCGTCTTATCACTTTCTCCCCCATTCTACTTCGTGCTCTCCATTACCTCCCTCCCTTCATCCCTCCCTCTCTCCTTCACTCTATCCCTCCTCCCTTCCTTAGTCCCTCTCCTCCTCCCTGTCTACCATTTCCCTCCCTCCATTCCCAGTCCCCATCCCCATTCCCTCCATCATTCTCCGTCTATCTCATCCAGTCCTGCCTCTATGTACTCCCCTAAACCTCCTTCTGGCCTCTCCTCCTCCTCCTGCTCCTCCACCCCCTGCTTTTCTCCTCCTTTGTCCCTCACTCTCTCCCCCTCCTCCTCCTAGCTTGACGTGGGAGTTTTGGGACGTGCTTCAGTATGGATTTGTCCCCTACCATTCGGAGAATGGCATTGAATTGAGTTGAGTTGGGAGCGTCAGGGCAAGAAGTCTCTCAACACCAGGTTAAAATCCAACAGGTTTATTTGATACTGCAAAGGAATGGCATTTCGAAAGCTTGTGGCATTTGCCATAAATAAACCTGTTGGACTTTAACTTGGTGTTGTGAGATTTGCTGTATTTGCCCCAGTCCCAACACCAGCATCTCCACATCATGTCAGGGCTAGCAGAAGAATTTGGAGATTGGGGACGTGTGATGTGAAGCCCTGTATATTCACAACATTCTTTCTTGCCCTGCGTAAAAGCCACGCTGCATTATGTAATGATTGATTTCACTGTGTTGCACTTTTTCACATGGGATCAGAATTGTGTGTTGGGGTGGGTGGGACTTGTCCCTTTATCAGTTTAACTGCAGCAGGCTCCAGATTGGGAGGGACGCTGCCCCTGCTTCTCCGGCAAATGGTCAGATTGGCTGATGGAGAGATTATTACATCCCAAATTGTCGCTATATGATTCCACTTTAAAAAAAAAAGCATTTGCCTGAGTCAACTCTCACTAGTTAAAAGCCAACCTGACCGGGCATTATCGGGGGGTGAAAAAAAAAATTTACAAACTAGCTCGTTGATTGAGACAGTAATCAATTGTATTTTAAGAAAATCGGTTAGACATTCCTGTATTTCTCTTGTCTCATTCCCCATCAACCGATGGCACAGTGGTTAGCACTGCTCCCTCACAGCTCCAGGGACCCAGGGTTGGATTCCTGCCTTGGATCACTGTGTGGAGACTGCACATTCTCCCCATGACTGCGTGGACTTCCTCCAGGTGTTCTGGTGTCCTCCCACAGTCCAAAGATATGCAGGTTAGGAGCATTGGCCGTACAAAATTCTCTCAATGTCTGGGATGCATATCATGGGAGGATTAGTGGGGTAAATATGTGGGGTTATAGGGATATTGCGTCAGATGCTCTTGAAGAGTTGGTGCAGACCCAATGGGCCGAATGGTTTCCTTCTGCACTGTAGGGATTCTGTGAACCCAGTTCAACATTTAAAATCTTCACTGGAAGTTTCGCCCTTAGCTTTAGTTTTCACAGCCTGGAACTGAGAGTGGGGTGGTGGACTGGGAGTGTTGTGGGGAGCTGTTCCTTTTTAAAGAACACAAGATCCATTGATATATTTTAAACCCCACACAATGTTGCAAGTGGTGTTAAGCTTGACTCACTGACAGCATCAGATATCTTCGTCTGAGAAAATGTATTTTTTGTATATTATATGTAGTCCTAAATGATATCCCTCCCAATGAATTTACTTTTCCTTTATCGCATTTTTTGACATGGTTATTTATGTAGAGTATGGGGGAGCATTATTTGAAGGGTTGGGGCGGGCGGGGGATCTATTATTTTTACCCCCTGCTGTTGAGAGCACTTTGTTATAAGGCACTTTGTTAAAAATTTGTAACCGTCACTCTTGACCTGCTCAGACAGAGTGGTGTAAACTGACTTCACTGCTGGCTGTTGCTGAACCGTGCTGAGGTTTCACCATGTCGAGGTGTTACCCCCACCACCAATAACACCCCCCAGCTCCAAAATCCTATCCTAAAAAAAACACCTTTTTGAGTTTCTGCAAACTTCTCCAAACCCCTCAAGCTGATGATACTGGGCTAGCTAATAAAAGTGTTAGCATCAGGGTTGCTATCCTGGCTATTAGAGGTTTTAGTACTATGTTTAAACCCATTTTTAAAAAAAAAACTATTTTGAAGAGTTTCTGTGCTTGGAGCCCTCCACAATCGATTTGAATTTTCTCTTTGTGTGCACCCCTGTGTGTCGGCATCCCCTCCCTGCCCAACTCCGTGAAGTCTCTACTTCCAGTTGCCTGAATCAAACCAATTGCACTTTGAGACTCTTTAGAGAGCCCAGTGACCCACGAGTAGGAACATGTCCCCTTGTGTGTGGGGTGAGGTGGGGGAAATGAAACGACATATTGGCACTATACACCCAGTTGTGGCTGAATGTTGGGGGTAGGCTGATGATAGCAACTGAGCTATTGCTGGAAAGGCCTCTGTGGGACAAACCCTGGCCAAGGCAGCAACTTTGTGACCTTTCACCTGAATTGTCCTTGACCTGTGCCTCAGAGGTGAGGGGAGACGAAGGTAGTGTTTTCTTTAGTTACCTCACTGAGCAAAGCTGAGGTGACTGTCCGGTTTTGAACTTTAGGGTTCAATGCGACTGCTCCAGAGCTCTGATCAAAAATGTACATTTATTCATTTATATTTCCAATGTGTTTTAAATCACGTTTTATGTAGCCCCCTGGTTCCTCGGCTGAGAAATGTGTGCCTCTAGTTTAAAGGATTCGGGTGACATGGAGTCTGATCTAACTTTGTCCAGAGACTGCTCCAGATTGATTCTGTTGCCATTGTGCAAGGAGCTGAACAGGAGTGTAAGTGTGAGACTGAGACAGTGCACTGTGCTAAGTCCAAAGATGCAGACTAGCAGACTTGTTACCAGTAGTGATATTTTTTTTAAAAAAAAAAGAGTCTGTTTTGCAGGAGTTACTTCTGAATGAAGTGAATTTGATGCAAAGATGAACATTTTAATTGATGCAAGTCCCAGTGTGTGTTTTTAAAAAATATATATAATAAATGATTTTCTGTCAGTTTGCAAGGCACAGCCACGGAACACTACTTTTTCTTTTAAAACAGATGTTTGAATAACAGATTTTAAATCTTGCTGTCTTGCAATGATCTGCAGCTAGTCATTACTCTGTCACCTCTAAGAGATACTGTAATTCAGTAATGCAATCTAAATGGCATCTTTAATACTGAATCATTTGTAAGCAGGACTGGTTTGTAATAAAGGCAAAACACTATGGATGCTGGAATCTGAAACAGAAAATGCTGGAAGATCCCAGCAGGTCTGGCAGCATCTGTTGAGAGAGAATTGAGCCAATGTTTTGGGTGAGGATAACCCTTCGTCAGAACTCTTGAGTCAAGATGTTGGCTCTACTTTCTCTTTTTTTCTCTCTCTTTTCTCTCTCCTCTCTCTTTTTCTCTCTCTCTCTCTCTCTCTTTTTTCTCTCCCCTCTGATGCTGTAAGAAGTGTCTCAGGTTTATTTGATATCACAAGCTTTCGGGGCACTACTCCATCAGGTGAGTCAGCAGCACTCCAAAAACTCATGCTACCAAATAAGCCTATAAGAATTTAACCTGGTGTTGTGGGATTTCTTACTGTGCCCACTCCAGTCCAATACCAGCATCTCCACATCATCCTCAGATGCTGTCAGACTTGCTGAGATTTTCCAGCATTT
Source organism: Sphyrna mokarran (assembly GCA_024679065.1). NCBI lineage: Eukaryota > Metazoa > Chordata > Chondrichthyes > Carcharhiniformes > Carcharhinidae > Sphyrna > Sphyrna mokarran. Next base: position 107,908,051 of record JAGIQG010000009.1, on the reverse strand, counting down.
TCTGTCTTAACTTGGTGTTGTGATATCCAGACAATGCACCCTCCACAAACACCACTCGTCCCAACCTAGACTCTGGATCTTTTCATTCTGATTTATCAGTACTGTATTCCAAAGATGGGAACCTTTTATTGTTTTATTGCTATGTACAATCATTAAATGGCTGAAGTCCTCATTAATAAAGGTTCTTGGCTGTAAATGGTTTCTGTCTCTCCTGGTGAGTGTATCCTCTCCCTCCCTGGTCAGTTTGCAGTTCAAACAATCTTCCTGGAACCACATTCAGTGCTCCCTAAACCTGTGCTAACCTGCAACCTTTATGCCTGTCCCTGAATTCAGACCAAATCCCCTTCCCTGCTTGATCACCTCTGTGCTCTCTAATCTTTGTTGACACTGCAGCGAGTGATGTCTCGATCTTTAGATATTGTTTTCAGATCCTGCCATAGCCTCAACCTCTTTTTCCTTATCTTGGCAATCACCAGCTCCACACTGGGACAGTGGTTAGCACTGCTGCCTCACGGCACCAAGGACTTAGGTTCGATGCCTGGCTTGGGTCACTGTCTGTGTGGAGTCTGCACGTTCTCCCCATGTCTGTGTTGGTTTCCTCCAGGTACCCCGGTTTTCTCCCACAGTCTGAAAGACAGACATGCTAGTTAGATGCATTGGCCATGCTAAATTCTCCCTCAACGATGGTGGCGCGGGCTTGTTGGGCTGAAGGGCCTGTTTCCCGTGCTGTTTTGTTCTTTGTATCCAAAAAGGTGCTGCAGTTGGCAACTAAGGGATTTTCACAATAACATCATTGCAGTGTTAATGTAAGAATAATTATGACACTAATGAATAAACCCCTCCATGGTATCTGCACTTCTGTCTTTCTAGCCTATTGTCCATCCCTCCATTTTAATGACTCCACCATTGAAGGTTGTGCACTCAGGATCCAAGTTCCAGAATTCCCTCCTGACACCTCTCAACATCTTATAAACCCCCCCAATCCAGGCAACATCCTTGAAAATCTCCTCTGCACCCTCTCAGAATTGCACACAGTATTCTAAGTGGGGTTTGACCAGGGTCTTATAAAGTTGCAGCATTACCTTCTGACTCCTAAACTCAATCCCTCTATTAATGAAGGCCAGTACGTCATATGTCTTCTCAACCACATTGTCCACTTGCGGGGCAGATTTAAGAGTCCTGTGGAGCTGGACTCCAAGATCCTTCTGCTCTTCAACACTACCAAGACTCCTATCCTTGATATTATACTCCTTCATCCCATTGGTCCTGCCAAAATGGACCACCACACATTTATCTGCGTTGAAGTCCATCTGCCACTTCTCCGCCCAGTCTTGCATCCTATCTTTTAGACCTAACTTTTAGACCTCCTAAAAGTTCTAGAGAGGTAGAGGAAAGGATTGCAAAGTCAATTCTGGTCAGGAGTGAAAGTAGTAGGGTAATTGTTATAGGGGACTTTAACTTTACTAATATTGATTGGAATAGCTATAGCTCTAGCTCGTTAGAGGGGTCAGTTTTCGTACAAAGTGTGCAGGAGGGTTTTTTGACTCAGTATGTAGATAGGCCAACTAGAGGTGAGGCTACATTGGATTTGGTGCTGGGCAATGATCCAGACCAGGTGTTAGGCTTGGAAGTTAGTGAACATTTTGGTGATAGTGACCACAATTCGGTTACGTTCACCTTAGTGATGGATAGGGATAGGCATGAAGCTGGGGGCAGTAGTTATAGCTGGGGGAAGGGTAATTATGAGGACATCAGGAGAGAATTAGGGTGCATAGATTGGACTAGGAAACTACAGGGACTGGGAACATCTGGAATGTGGAGCTTATTCAAGGAACAGCTGCTGCGGGTCCTTGATAAGTATGTCCCTGTCAGGCAAGGAGGAAATGGTCGAGTAAGAGAACCTTGGTGTACAAAAAAGTTGGCTTGCTGGTTAAAAGGAAAAAGGAGGCTTATGTCAGGATGAGGATTGAAGGCTCGGTTAGTGCAATGGATAGCTATAGATTAGCCAGGAAGGAGCTAAAGAGTGAATTGAGGAGAGCGAAGAGAGGACACGAGAAGACTTTGGCTGATAGGATTAGGGAGAATCCTAAAGCTTTCTTTAGATATATTAAGAATAGAAGATTGGTTAGGGCAAGATTAGGGCCAGTCATAGACAGCTGTGGGAAGTTGTGCATGGAGCCTGAGGAGATTGGAGAGGTACTGAATAAATATTTCTCTTCGGTATTCACGCAGGGTGATGTAAATGTAGTTATGGAGAACACTGAGGTACAGGGTAGCAAACTGGAAGGTATCGAAGTAGATAGGGAGGATGTCCTAGATATTCTCGAGGGTTTGAAGTTGGATAAGTCCCCTGGGCCGGACGGGATTTACCCTAGGATTCTCTGGGAGGCAAGAGAGGAGATTGCAGAGCCTCTGTCTCTGATCTTCAGGTCCTCGTTGGTTACGGGTGTGGTTCCGGAGGACTGGAGGATAGCGAATGTGGTCCCGTTGTTCAAGAAGGGGAAGAGAGACCTTCCAGGGAATTATAGTCCAGTGAGTCTTACTTCTGTGGTGGGCAAAGTATTGGAGAGAATAATTAGGGATAGGATTTATAGTTATTTAGAGAGTAATGAATTGATTGGAGGTAGTCAGCATGGTTTTGTGAAGGGTAGGTTGTGCCTTACTAACCTCATTGAGTTTTTTGAAAAAGTGACTAAGGAGGTGGATGGGGGTAAGGCGGTTGATGTGGTATATATGGACTTTAGTAAGGCGTTTGATAAGGTGGCCCAAGGAAGACTTCTGCAGAAAATGCAGATGTATGGGATAGAGGGTGATTTAGCTAATTGGGTTAGGAATTGGCTAGCAGATAGAAGACAGAGGATGGTGGTTGATGGGAGATATTCATCTTGAAGTTCGGTGACAAGTGGTGTACCTCAGGGGTCTGTTTTGGGGCCCCTGCTGTTTGTAATTTTTATAAATGATCTGGATGATGGTATTGAAGGATGGATTAGTAAATTTGCAGATGACACTAAAGTCGGTGGAGTGGTAGATAGTGAAGAGGGGTGTTATAGTTGGCAGAGGGACTTGGACAAGTTGCAGAGCTGGGCCGAGAGGTGGCAAATGGAGTTTAATGTGGAAAAGTGTGATGTAATGCACTATGGCAGAAATAATAAATGTGTAGAGTATAGGGCTAATGGTAGGATTCTTAGTAGTCTTGATGAACAAGAGGGATCTTGGTGTGTATGTGCATAGATCCCTGAAAGTAGGCAGTCAAGTCGAGAAGGTTGTTAAGAAGGCATATGGAGTCTTAGCTTTTATTGGTAGGGGGATTGAATTTCGGAGCTGCAACGTCATGTTACAACTGTACAAAACTCTAGTGCGGCCGCACTTGGAGTATTGTGTGCAGTTCTGGTCCCCACATTATAAGAAGATGTGGAGGCATTGGAGAGGGTACAGAGGAGGTTTACCAGGATGTTGCCTGGTATGGAGGGCAGGTCTTATGGAGAGAGGCTGAGGGATTTGAGGTTGTTTTCGTTAGAAAGGAGGCGGCTAAGAGGGGACCTAATCGAAACATATAAGATGATTAGAGGTTTAGATAGAGTGGACAGTGATAGCCTTTTTCCTAGGATGGAAAAGCTAGCACGAGGGGACACAGCTTTAAATTAAGGGGTGATAGTTATAGGACGGATATCAGAGGTAGGTTCTTTACCCAAAGGGTTGTTCGGGAGTGGAATGCCCTGCCTGCAGCAGTTGTAGATGCGCCAAGTTTGGTGCGTTTAAGAGGTTAGTTGATAAGTATATGGAAGAGAAGGGAATGGTTTAGTTTGGAGGGGCATTGCTTTTTATATTGGTCGGCGCAACATCGAAGGCCGAAGGGCCTGTTCTGTGCTGTTATGTTCTATGTTCTATCTGTGTCTCGCTGAAACCTCAGACATCCCTCCACACTATCCACAACACCACCAATCTTTGTATCATTGGTAAACTTACTAACCCATCCTTCCACTTCCTCATCCAGATCATTTATGAAAATGACAAACATCAAGGGTCCTAGAACAGACCCTGGGACTCTCCACTGGTGACTGACCTCCATGCAGAAAAAGACCCAACCACAACTACTCCCTGCCTTATGCAGGCAAGCCAGTTCTGGATCCACAAGACCAAAGCCCCTTGGATTCCCATGCTCTCTCACCTTCTCAAGAAGTCTTGCATGGGGGACTTTATCAAATGCCTTGTCCACTGCTCTTCCTTCGGGTAGATCAAAGAATGTCTTTCACTGAGTTGATGATTTTCCAGTAACATCAGATATTTGTCTCAATGCTCGTCCCTAGGAACAGCCATAGAGCACAGAGTCCTGCCTCACAAATTGTTTGAGATAAATTTCAGTGTGGAGATGCTGGTGTTGGACTGGGGTAAGCACAACACCAGGTTAAAGTCCAACACGCTTATTTGACACCAGCTTTCAGAGTCTCGGGTTCCTTCATCAGGCGAGTGAAGAGCTGTGTTTACAAACAGGGCATACAAAGACACAAACTCAATTTACAAAATAATGGACGGAATGCGAGTCTTTACAATAATCAAGTCTTAAAGGTACAACAATGTGAATGGAGAGAGGGCCAAGCACAGATTAAAGAGATGTGTACAGTCTCCAGCGTGGATAGTTAGTAAGATTTTGCAAGCTCAGGCAAATCATGGAGGTTACAGATAGTGTGACATGAACCCAATATCCTAGGATGAACCTCAACAAATTTCATCATGGGTAGCAGTGTGGCGCAGTGGTTAGCACTGCTAGCTCTCAGCGCCAGGGACCTGGGTTCACTTCTGGCCACATTGCTGAGGCTCTGGAGTTTGCACATTGTGCTGTGTCTGCGTGGGTTTCCTCTAGGTATTTCAGTTTCTTCCCACACTCCAAAGATTTGTGGGTTGGCTATGCTAAATTGCTCCTTAGTGTCAGGGGATTAGCAGGGTAAATATGTTGGGTTAAAGGAATAGGCCCTGGGTGGGATTGTGGTTGGTGCAATGGGCTGAATGGCCGCCTTCTGCATTGATGGGATTCTATGGTAATCTATAAAAAGCAGCCTCATCTTTCTCCAGGTTTCTTTGCAAAGATCCATTCCACAAGGAGGTGGATAATAGGAAAGAGACTATCACTGTCACATCAAGGGAAGTGTGCAGATTAGGTGAGACTTCAGGGGTGTGTGAAGGATTGATGGGGTTGGCCTATCTCACCAGCTGGGAGTTGGTGGTTAATTGAAAGTTCTGGTGATAAATGTTTCCCTCATATGACTGAAAGTCTGCTCAGGGAACCACTGACAAGATCCATTATGTCCTTTTCCTATAGAGGCCTCGAGGAAATTAGAAGCAGACAACGGCTGTATGGGCTTGTAGTCAAAGATGTTCCTCTGCCTAAACCTTTACATGAGATAATGGCACAGTCGCGCTACTTGGAGTGTTTCACAGCAGTGAAATCGCTACTTAATTACTGCAAGGTTAAGTAGGACGTCAGCATGTTATGATATTTGCACTGGAATTTTTCCAGCCCACCATAGGAACTGTAGCAGGTGTGCACGGACCTGTGCAAAGGTCCATTTGCCTGAGGCAGGACTTTTTGATCTTTGGGTGAGAGCGACTCGAAAATCCCACGCTTGGTATTTGTGTACTAAGGATGAATCTGCTCCACTCCATTCCTGTCGCACACTGGGTCTCTGCCTGTGGCTGTGTGCAATAGCAGTCGGTCACCTTTGATGTGTCTCTCTCGTAGATCCCCTGCCAATGTCAACATCCCAAGGCCAGGCATCCAGAACATCTGCCATAATGTAAAGTTTGGGTTGAGAGACTGACTGATTCAATGAATGAATGCAGTCGCGTTGAGGGATTAAAAGGTCTGATGTTTACTGAACTCTACATCAAGTGTAGAAATCAAATTAGCCCAACAAGTGGACTCACACTTTGACATAAATCCCACTTACTTTCCTTTCTCCCCATGTTGTCTATTATTGGCAATTTTCTTTAAGCCTTATGCATACTGTTAGTTGTAAAACCCTCTCTGACCATGTTTCATGTTCTACTTGGCCTCAACCCCACACCTCTCCCACTCCTCCCCGGGGATCTCCCTAGGAATTTGTCAAAATCCAAACCCTTCCCCAATCTCATCACATTTGCTTTCATATCTGTAAAGGCAGAGCGATGATGGTAGAAAACTTTGCACAGTGTCTTTCACTGCAGTGACACACGTTCTATCATATAATTATCATAGAATCCCTACAGTGCAGAAGGCGGCCATTCGCCCCATCGGCTCTGCACCAACCACAATCCCACTCAGGCTCTTTTTCCCTAACCCCCCCATATTTACCTGCTATGCCCCTGACACTAGGATGAATTTAGCATGGCCAATCCACCTAACCCACTCATCTTTAGACGGTGCGAGGATTTTTAAAAAATTCATTCATGAGACATGGGTGTCGCTAGTTGGCCAGCATTTATTGCCCATCCCTCGTTGTCATCAAAGGCAGTTGAGAGTGAACCACATTGCTGCAGTTCTGGAGTCACATGTAGGCCAGGCTGGGTAAGGATGGCAGATTTCCTTCCCTAAAGGGACATTAGTGAACCAGATGGGTTTTTCCAACAATGGTTTCCTTGCCATCAGTAGATTCTTAATTCTAGATATTTTTAATTGAATTCAAATTTCACCATCTGCCGTGGTGGGATTCGAATCAGATTCCCAGAGCAACTGGAGAAAACTCTTGCAGACATGGAGAGAACATGCAGACTGCACGCAGTCAGTGACCCAAGCCAGGAATTGAACCTGGGACAGCCTGGCACTGTGAGGCAGCAATGCTAACTACTGTGCCACTCTCATTGATTGAATTGAGATTCCACCAGCTGGGATTTGAATCTGCACCAGCAGAGCATTAGCCTGAGCTTCTAGATTACTAGCTCAGTAATATTATCACTGTGCCACCTTCCAGGTTCTTGACTTTTACTGTGATTCTAACTGAGACTACAATGATATTGGGACTGGCATTCTGGGTTCAATGCTGGAATCAATGCTGGCCCAAGTAAAAGTGACTAAAATGTGAAAATAAAGTGGATACCTAAAAGGTGTAATAAAGACATAAAGCTTTTAGTTAAGGATGATATTCACTTTTAATAAACAGAGTTAATTGGGGTAAGTGTGGGAGTGCACAACTTCTTGATTTAATAAAGTTACATTCCTCCATTATCTGGTGAGCTTTATTTTCGAGAGACACTCCCGAAGCATCTTGTCTGAGTTTTATTGTTGCTCGTCGACAATGTGCCGTGCACTTCCAAAAGGAATCAGAGCATTATCCACCGGAGGATACCGCAGCCCTTAGGCAGAAACGGGAAATTGATCTCGGTACGATACAGCAACAACCATCATAATAGCAGACAAACAGACTGAGTAACACCACTGGGAACGTTTGTCGTGAATGTTAGTTTTTGTTCGGAGCCATTTACCCAAAAACATCATTTGACTTACAAAGTGGATCTTATTAAGTAACAAAAACAACAGTACGACAAGCAACACAACAATTCCAACAACGCAACCGTAACACGAAAGACACTCGCACAACCTGGGAGTTGCACCCATCGCTGTCTAACCATACCCTCGGGACATGGAAGACTGAATGTCCCTTTCAACAGGTTTTAGAGGTTCCCGCCAACCTTCTCCTCCACGTCATCATCTGGCTTGTGACCATCACGAACGAGGTGGGGCACCTACAATCATTCGCTGCCTCACACCAGGTACGGGTATAAGCAACTTCCCTCGAAAAGCCCGTGGTGTGGGCTGGAGGTCTCAGTAAGGCTTCTGCCACTTTGATAAGGAGCGATCGTATCCTTTGGGTCGAATGCATATCACCAACTACCTCCGGGACAGGCCGGAACCTGTCTAGTTAAAGTTTCTTTAAGTTACCAGGTGTACAGGTACAGGAGCGCGTTGGAGGCCATTGGCCAGGCACCACTCAGTGTGGTCTAGAACGCCAAGATAACCACCGTTAAGCCACGTACTACTCCAGCAATACCACCCGTATCAAGCTGGCAGTTGGGTGGTAGTGGTCATAGAGGTGGCATGAATCCTGATAAATGTGAGGTGATGCATTTCAGGAGAAAGAATGTAGGGGGGAGGTATATGATAAAGGGTAAAGGGTTAATATACTCTATTAAGAGTATAAAAATGCACAGGAACCTGGGGGTGCAGGTGAACAAGTCTCTGAAGGTGGCAGAGCAGGTAGAGAGGGTTGTGAAGAAAGCATATAGTATGCTAGTCTTTATAGGAAGGGGTATAGAGTACGAGAGCTGGCCTTTAATGTTGCAGTTGTGTAAAACACTGGTTAGACCTCATTTGGAATACTGCGTCCAGTTCTGGTCGCCCTAGTACCGGAAGGACGTGGAGACTCTGGAGAGAGTGCAGAGGAGGTTTACCAGGATGCTGCCTGGTATGGAAGGTCTGAGTTACGAGGAGAGATTAGGCAAATTGGGACTGTTTTCCTTAGAAAGACGTAGACTTAGAGGAGATCTGATAGAGGTGTACAAGATTTTGAAGGGGATAGATAGAGTAAACAGGGTTAAGCTTTTTCCTAGGATGGACTCAAATAGCACGAGGGGTCACGGGCTTAGGGTGAGGGGGTAAGGTATAATTTGGATGCTAGAGGGAGTTTTTTCACACAGAGGGTGGTGGGGGTATGGAATGCGCTGCCAAGTAAAGTGGTGGAGGCAGGTACTCTGGAGTTATTTAAGAAATACTTAGATGGGCACATGAACAGAATGGGAAGGGAGGGGTATAGAAAACTGATTTAAAATAGGGATCATGAGCCTTGGGAGTCCCTGGGAAGTGTGTAAATAGATGATGATATTGATGTATTTGTTTTTATCCTACAGGTGCCTTGTTGTCTAACGAGGGGCATACACGCGATGGGTTGTGAGAGGGCTGCTCTTGGATCTTTTCCGAGAGTATCCTACTGCTTCACGTTGTTAGTGTATGCTTGACCTGGACCATTTGATGGGCAACAGCGCAGCTCAGTGACTATTGCTATGCTGTGCAGATACATGGATTTGGGCCTGTGTCTGTGGGAGTTTGCGCATTCTCTCCGTGCTTGCATGGGTTTTCTCCGGGCACTCTGGTTTCCTCCCACATCCCAAAGATGTGCTGTTAAGCTAATTGGCAAAACAAATTCTCCCTAAACTGTCTCAAATTTGGTTTTTAATCCATAGATCTATAAACATGGACAGGGATCGCGGGTAGAGATGGGAATATCGGGGTGGCAGCGCGGACTCGTTGGGCCGAAGGGCCTGTTTCCCGTGCTGTTTTGTTCTTTGTTCTTTGAATTGCTTCCGCTATTGGTTTCTCGACCAATGAACCAATATCATCCCTAGCACCCTTGGAGATGATACCTGGTGGTTCCCGCAGAAGGGCTTGACTCTCTGTGCTATGGAAACCAGAAAATTCACACAGCTACCTGAGATTGGCAATTCAGGATGGGGCTTTTGCGCATGAATGGGTTGGAAGGCCAATCTCAACCCGCCTGTTTGCAGCCCCACTCTGGGCACAGACGTGCAATTACATCTGCATTCATTTCTCGGTGTAGCAGCGGTGTCACCCAGCGGGACCATCGGAGAGGCGCGACTCACTGTGTTATAGAAGCGAGAAAATTCACACAGCTACTGTAACTATGGCTCTCCTTCTCTAAGAGAGTCATTGTTACTCCCGCCATCTGTTAGTAAGGTGCGTCTGCTGTTACTGACATTGCCAACCTACTGTTTCTTCTACTTTCCTCTGCTTTTTATAGACCTTCTGATGTACCTTGCCACGTATTGATAGGTTTATAGAACATAGAACATAGAACACTACAGCACAAACAGGCCCTTTGGCGCACAAGTTGTGCCGAACACATCAAAACCTACCCAGCCATAGACCTATCTATAACCCCCAATCCCATTGGATCCCATGTACTCATCCAGAAGTCTTTTAAAAGACCCCAGCAAGTTCGCCTCGACCACCACCGATGGCAGCCGATTCCATTCACTCACCACCCTCTGAGTGAAAAACTTTTCCCTAGCATCCCCTCTGTACTTGCTTCCCTGCACCTTAAATCTGTGCCCTCTCGTCACGACCATTTCAGCCCTGGGAAATAGTCTCTGAGAGTCCACCCTATCTATTCCTCTCAACATCTTGTAAACCTCTATCAGGTCGCCTCTCAACCTTCGTCTCTCCAGGGAGAACAGTCCCAGCTCCCTCAACCTGTCTTCATATGGCATGCCTCCCAATCCAGGCAACATCCTTGTAAATCTCCTCTGCACCCTTTCAATAGCTTCCACGTCCTTCCTATAGTGAGGCGACCAGAACTGCGCACAGTACTCCAAGTGTGGTCTGACAAGGGTCCTATAAAGCTGCAGCATTACCTCCTGACTCCTGAACTCAATCCCTCGATGAATGAAGGCCAGTACACCATAAGCTTTCTTAACCACATCCTCCACCTGGGAGGCCGATTTGAGAGTCTTATGGACCCGGACCCCAAGATCCCTCTGCTCTTCCACACAGCTAAGACTCCTACCTTTGATAGTGTACTCATTCATCCCGTTGGATCTGCCAAAATGGACCACAACACATTTATCCGCGTTGAAGTCCATCTGCCACTTCTCCGCCCAGTCTTGCATCCTGTCGATGTCATGCTGCAACTTCTGACATCCCTCCAGACCATCCACAACACCACCGACCTTCGTGTCATCGGCGAACTTACTCACCCATCCCTCCACTTCCTCATCCAGGTCATTTATGAAAATGACAAACAGCAAGGGTCCTAGAACAGATCCCTGGGGCACTCCACTGGTGACCGACCTCCATGCAGAAAAAGAGCCATCCACAGCCACCCTCTGCCTTCTGCAGGCAAGCCAGTTCTGGATCCACAAGGCCAAAGCCCCTTGGATCCCATGGCCTCTCACCTTCTCAAGAAGTCTTGCATGTGGGACCTTGTCAAATGCCTTGCTGAAGTCCATGTACACCACGTCCACTGCTCTTCCTTCGTCAATGTGTTCAGTCACATTTTCGAAGAACTCAATTAAGCTCGTAAGGCACGACCTGCCTTTTACAAAACCATGCTGACTATTTCTAATCAACCTAAACTTCTCCAAATGCTCGTAAATCTTGTCCCTCAGAAGCCTCTCCATCAGCTTACCAACCACTGAGGTCAGACTCACCGGTCGGTAATTTCCAGGACTATCCCTGTTCCCTTTCTTGAAAATAGGGACCACATCCGCAATCCTCCAATCCTCCGGAACCTGTCCCGTCTCCATCGACGACGCAAAGATCATCACAGGGGCTCTGCAATGACATCCCTCACCTCCCACAATAAGCTGGGGTACATCCCATCTGGTCCCGGAGACTTGTCTATCTTGATAGCATTTAAAAGTTCTAACACATCCGCTTCCTTAATATCTACATACTCAATCTTTTCAGTCTGCCGCAAACTTGTAGTGCATCCTCCCAGATCACTTTCCACCGTGAATACTGAGGCAAAGTACTCATTAAGCACCTCTGCCATTTCTTCCGGTTCCATACAGACTTTTCCCCCTTCACCTTTTATAGGTCCTATCCCTTCTCTTCTCATCCTTTTACTTTTCACATATTTGTAGAAGGCCTTGGGATTCTCCTTAATCCTACCAGCCAAGGCCTTCTCATGACCCCTTCTGGCTCTCCTAATTTCCTTTTTAAGCTCTCTTCTATAAGCCTTATACTTCTCTAGATCCCCAACATCTCCTAGCTCTTTGAACCTTTTATACACCTTTCTTTTCTTCCTGACTATGTTCACCACAGCCTTCGTGCACCACGGTTCCTGCGTCCTACCAAAACCTCCTTGTCTCACCGGAACGTTGTCGTGCAGAGCTCCAGACAAGCATTCCTTGAATATCTGCCACCTTCCTTCTGTGCTTTTCCCCAAGAACACCTCCTTCCAGTTTATTCGCCCCAACATCTGCCTGATGTCTTCATATTTCCCCTTATTCCAGACAAACACCTTCCTAGCCTGCCTGATCCTATCCTTTTCCAATGCAAGGGTGAAGGAGATAGAATTATGATCTCCATCCCCAAGATGCTCTCCTACCGAGAGATCCATCACCTGTCCTGGTTCATTAGCTAGTACCAGGTCCAGTACAGCCTCTCCTCTCGTAGGCTTGTCCACGTGCTGTGTCAGGAAACCCTCCTGAACACACCTAACAAACTCCTCCCCATCCAAACCCCTTACCCTTGGGATATTCCAGTCGATGTTTGGGAAATTGAAGTCTCCCATCACAACAACTCTGTTATTTCTACATCTCTCCAGTATCTGTTTCCCTATCTGCACCTCAACTTCCCTGTCACTATTGGGCGGCCTATAGAATACACCCAGCAACGTCACCGACCCTTTGCTATTCCTAACTTCCACCCACAGAGACTCCGTAGACATTCCCTCCTCGGTATCCACCTTCTCTGCAGCCATGACACTGTCCCTGATCAACAGTGCCACTTCACCACCTCTTTTGCCTCCCTCCCTGTCCTTCCTGAAGGATCTGAATCCCGGGACCTGTAGTACCCAGTCCTGTCCTGTTTATAAATGTTTTCAGGGTGTTTTAAATTGGCTTCAAACTTCAGCAAAGCCTTTAGAAGATTTTCAGAGATGAAAGTGATACAATGCTACCTTCTGCTGGCGACATGACGCTACTGCAAACGGAGGGGTCATTATCAAAAATTCAGACACAGAAAATAGGAGCAGGAACTCCTGTCATTTTGAATTGTATTAATTTGGATTCATATTAAGTTGATCTTTCTCTAAAGCCTAGCTATGACTGTAATACTACATTCTGCATCTTTTTTCCTCTTCTGTGTACGATATCCTTTGTCTGTATAGTGCACAGGCAAACAATACATTTCACTGTATATTTTCTCCTGGTGTTGTGAGATTTAGTGTGTTTTCTCTCCTTACAGAGGCTGCCAGACCAGCTGAGATTTTCCAGCGTTTCCTCGTACTGCACGCAGCACGCCCTCCGCTTGGCTCCCTCCAGCCCAATGAGAGAACACTTGTTTCCTTTTAAGGGATATATGCAAATGAGGAAAAGGCGGTACATTAGCGATGAAGTGTGTTCTTTGTGGGAAGATAAAGCATGGTTTGAAATGAGACGGAAGAGTTTAACTAAACAAATAGCGGATAATTCTGAACAGAGCGATACTGTAATTTGAAAAGTGAGTCAGTGACTGTAAGAGGCGGTGCTTGATGCTAGCTGAGGACATGGTCAGGAAAATCGTTACGTTCATCTATTGAGATGAGCGGCTGGAGTTATAACCTGTACAACAATATAATAATCTGTAGAGCAAGGCAGGACCCTGTATTTGAGATACCTTGGTGTAGCTATAACCTACAAAAGAGCTTAACCAACCGCTTTGGGTAGAACAAAATGGGCTTTGTGTATGAGAGTTTCATACTTAATGGTAATCTATGTCTGGATTGAGATGATTTGTTGGAGCTATGACCTGCAAAAGAGCATAACCAACTATAAAACAGAGCAAGAGTAGCTGAATATACGAGAGCTTCATACGCAATAGAAACTACAGGAAGGAGATGGAGTGATGCGGCAATAGCGGCAAGTGGGGACAGCGTTCCGGGGAGCTGTGGACGCACGGCTGAATCCAATGTGAGGCAGCCATTTAATGAAGAATGCCTTTATTCCTTCTAACCCGCGATCCCCAGAAGAATTACGATTAATGGGTCATACATTCTATGAAGTTATAGGCAAATGTGTTAAACTTAGAACATTTATAATATTTTCTACTTCTATATTCACTGGTTTATTCTGATGTGTATAAAATTGATACACAATGAAGGGGAGACTTGATGTAACTTGTATGTTCCTCACTTGTTCCGGAGATTTCAGTGGAGAGGGTTTTCGTTAATTAGGGCGCTAGTACTTTTAATTGGGCGAAAGAACGGCAGCATCGACGCAGCTTAGGATGGAATATAATTGCAGTGGAAAATAGAAATGGTATTTCTATTTGCTGCACTTGTTATTGTAAATGGTGGATTTATGAATGAAGGATTGGCAAATCGCAGTGAATTTGCTAACCAGATTAGAACCACTTGTATATGATGGCGAAGACTGGTTAGTGAGTAAGGGAAAAGGAAATAATTAACAAGTACCCCAGCTATTGCAGACATTTGGAGGGTTTGTAAATTAAAATGGCCTCTGGACAGTTACTGGCAGTACAGCATCAAGAATTAGTCAATCCTACAGTACATGAGGCCATTCGGTCCATGGAGCCTATAACAACCACAATCTGAGATCCTATCTCAATCTAATGGATTTATTGTAGCTTCCCCTGAATTAAGGCCAATTTAGCATGGCCAATCCACTTAACCCACACATTTTTGGACAAGAGATGAAACCAGACCACCTGAAGAAATGTACGTAGACAGCGATCCAAGCAGGTCCCTGGTGTTTTGGGCAGCAGTGCTAACCATTTGCACTGTGCTATCCTGAGTCAGCAAGAAATGCTCCATGTTCTGAATGTTTCTCTGCAACAGCAGCTAAAATGACCTTGATTCATGCATAGACAAGACATGTTAAGACTTAGAGACTCACTTGGAGTTTATTCTGATAGTTAATCCTGCCAAGAGTGATAAAAATGGGGAATAGTGAAAACATCTCAGGGTGTAACACTCCAGAAGCATTGCTGTTACTGGAGCAATGTGTAATGGTTTCACCAAGGTCGTTCCTGAGAATGTTGTTTGTTTGTAGTGCTTAAGATTGAGAAAGCTGAGATATATCTTTGCACCTCGATCCAGAAAACCATTCTTTGCAGGATTCTCACTCGTGACAGGCTGGGCGAGGAAGGAATTAATCTACACAAACGACTTCATTCCAGCAGAAAAATCACCTACGTGAAATTGTATCCAACCTGGTGTGTGCTTTCCAGCCTTTTGGCTAAGGCTCTCCTCGTCACATGCAGCCTATTAACAGGTAATCAAGTTTTAAGAATTACTAACGCACAATAACTGAGCAGAAACTGATAGCCAAGTTCCACACACGGGGAAGGCCTCAACCAGGATCTTGGGTTCATTTATTACGTGTAACCCCCGACATTTGGCAAAATCCTACTTACTGTCCTGACTTGAGACAATTCACACCTCTTTAACCTGTTGCTATCCCTCTGCTTGCCTTGTATGCACCTGTAAATACTTGATCACCAGTAATGACTCATATTCCAACCATTACCTTGCAATTGAGTCTGTGTCTGTATATGCCCTGTTTGTGAACCCAACTGTCCACTCACCTGATGAAGGAGCAGTGCTCCGAAAGCTCATGCGACCAAATAAACCTGTTGGACTTTAACCTGGTGCTGTGAAATTGCTTATTGTGCCTTTTCCAGTCCAACGCCGGCATCTCTGCAGCATTGGGTAAGGAGAGAAAAGAGCTGATGTTTTAAATCTAGATGACAAAGGGCCATCTGGAGTCAATGCAACTTTTTGTTTTCTCCTTACAGATGCTGCCAGCCCTGCTGAGATTTTCCAGCATTGTCTCTTTTGGGGATGGATTAAGAGTTCTGGAGGGAAAGAAAAAGAAGTATCCTGCAAAAAAAGTTCCACAGATTGGTGATTTTTACAGTTGCAGCCGTGATTTAGTTGACAGTCCTCTTTCCTGAAGGTTATCGTTTTAAGCCTTGTATCAGAGATTATGGACTGGGATTCTCCAGCAATTCACATCCCGCTGCTGCTGCCAATTAGAAAGGAGAATTTAGCTCTCAACCAAAGCTCTGCTCACTATAGCGGGACTGGAGAATCCCAGCTGTGGACAAGGTTGGAGAATCCAGCCCATGACCACAAAATCTAGACTGATTCAGCAGCGCCATATACTTGGAAGTGTGTTTTGTGAAATGAGATTCCTGTCCACCATCTAACCTGAAATACCTCTCTGAATTGTACCAGAAACCTGGGTTTGATTCCGGGTTCGGGTCACTGTCTGTAGGGAATTTGCACGTTCTCCTTGTGTCTGCGTGGGTATCCTCTGGATGCTCTGGTTTCTTCCCACAATCCAAAGATGTGTGGGGTGGGTTGATTGGCCATGCTAAAATTGCCTGTAGTGTCCTGAGATTCATAGATTAGAGGGATTAGTGGATAAATATGTAAGAATGTGGGGGTCAGGCCTAGGTGGGATTGTTGTTGGTGCAGACTCGATGGGCTGAATGGCCTCTTTTTCTGTGCTGTAAGGATTCTATGACGCTGCTGCCTCACAGCGCCAGGAGACCCAGGTTTGATTCCTGTCTTGAGTTATTGTCTGTGCGGAGTCTGTATGTTCTCCCCATGTGTGCGTGGGTTTCCTCTTTATACTCCGGTTTCCTCTGAAAAACATCCTGGTTAGGTTATCAAATCATAAAATTCCTACAGTGCAAAAGGAGATCATTTGGTCAATCGAGTCTGCACCGACCGCAAACCCACCCAAGCCCTGGCCCCAGAACTCCATACATTTACCCTAGCTGGTGCCCCAGACACTAAAGGGCAATTTAGCATGGCGAATCCACCTAACCCGCAAATATTTGGACTGTGGGATGAAACTGGAGCTCCTGGAGGAAACACGCACAGACACAGGGAAAATGTGCAAACTCCACACAGACAATGAGCCGGGAATCGAATCCTGGTCCCTGGTGCTGTGAGGCAGCAGTGCTAACCACTGTGCCAACATGCCATCCTATTTACCGGATTAATCTCCTGACACTAGCATCAATTTGGCCAAGTTAAATTCTCCTTCAGCGTACCCGAACAGGTGCTGGAGTGTGAGGACAAGGGGATTTTCACAGTAAGTTCATTGCAGTGTTAATGTAAGTTTACTTGTGACTAACAAAGTAACATTTAAATTTTCTGGTCAAAGACCTTTCATTAAAACTGGAAGAGAAACAGCTCTTGAGCAAAAAGTCAATTCTTATACGATGAATAGAAAATTCTCAACTTCAACATGTCTCAGCTTATTGTGGTAATCTTAGTGTGGGACCTAAAATTTCTATAATAGTGCATGCAAGAGATTTAAATATATGTTTTCTACAAAACTACACAGAGCGGAGTTAGGAAAATAACTTCTGTAATTGTGTTGACGGGTAATTTAGAATTATATTTTCTATTGATCGACAAACAGGTTTGATTTAAGGAACTTTTTCCTATCATGATACATCCCGCTGATTTTAATGTTAAAAAAATCACTCAACGGGATGTGAGTACGTGTCCTTACCTTATTATCTCTTGTGGATTAATCAGGGGGTATTCAGAGTTATAGAATTTCTACAGTGCAGAATGAATTCATTCAATCCATCGAGCCTCAGTAACTATTCCACTCAGAGTTTATCTCCGTGACCCCATGTATTTACCCTGCCTACGGGGCAACTTAGTACGGCCAATCAACCCACACATCTTGGCCTGTGGGAGGAAACCGGAGCACCCGGAGGAAACCCACGCAGACGTGGGGAGACTGTGCAATCTCCAGACAGACAGTGACCCAAGCCGGGAATCGAACCCTGATCCCTGGAATAGTGAAGCAGCAGTGCTAAACACCGTGCTGTCCTTAGAAAAGCAAAAGGCATATTTACTGCTCCTCCTGTTTTAAATAAATCAAATAACCAATTCAGCTAAACAAAAATAAATAAATACTCATGCTTAATTACAACTGCTTTCTCTAAAGAAAAATACTTGTGTTACAGTGAATTTACAAAATGGAGTGAGCCTCAAGAAGCAAAAATGTAGACAATTCTTACTCCGCAAAAATGCAGTTAATTCTACACCAAATGTCTTATTTTGTTCACCCTACTTATTCTGAAATGAGTACTTTTGATGCCTGATGCACCTTTGAAACTGGTGATTCTTTTAATCACGCAAGTTATTTTAGTCATTACTCAGGTATCATCTGTAAAACATACATCTCTGTCCCAGATGTTTATGGATTCAGACCCCAATTTGAGCTGACACCTCAATGTAGTGCTGAGGGGAATTTTTTTAAATTCATTTGTGACATGGGCATTGCTGGCTGACCAGCATTTATTGCCCATTCCCCATTGTCCTTGAAACTGCCCTCTTGCTAGGCAGAGGACAGCTGAGAGCCAACCACATTGCTATGTCTCTGGAGTCACATGTAGGCCAGACTGGGTAAGGGCAGCAGATTTCCTTCCCTAAAGGGCATTAGTGAGCCAGATGGAGTTTTTCGGACAATCAAGAGTGCTTTCATGGTCATCAATGGATTCTTAATTCCAGATATTTTTTATTGAGTTCAAATTCTACCATCTGCTGTGGTGGGTTCCCAGAACACTACCTGAAGTTTCTAGATTAATAGCCTAGCAATAATACCATTAAGCCCTCACCTCCCCATAGTTAACAGTTCCTGCACTAAAATCCTGTGCTACTCCATAGATTTAACCATGCATTTTCTGTAACAGAAGATGTGTGATTGAGAGAATCATGTTTTACAATAGAGAAGACTGTATGACTTAGAGGTTACATTTTCTATACATGACAAACGTGCAATTTCCAATGCAGTTTCTATAGTGTGTCAAATGTATAATTTAAGGGTTTTTTTTTACAGTACTTCATGCCAATTGTGAAATTGCATGGCATCTATTGTGAAGGAGATAGAAGGAGATCCCTAGGATGTTGACTTGCAATACAATTCAGCATATCAAATATTTGAATAAAATTACAATGAACAAACATTCAGTGATTTGCCATCAAATACTTTGTGCTCCTGATTCCAAGTTCCTTTCCTCTTAGGAGGACATTTTTGAAGTAGATCTTTTTTCCCCATGATCATCTCATAGTCATCAGTTGATTCTTAATTCCAAACTTTTTTTTGAAGTTGAATTTAAATTCCACCAGCTGCCGTGGCAGGATTCGAACCCAGAGCATTAGCTGGAGTTTCTGGATTAATAGGTCTAGCAATAATATCACTAAGCCATCACCTAGAGCTGTTAGTTTTTCAACTGAAACGCTGGATCAACTCCCTATCTGGTTGTTCAGGCGGACAATAAAGATCCAAGACAAATTTTGAAGACGATTGAACATTTTTTTTTTTGATGCCTTTATCAATATTTATCCCCTTACGGGCACAATCAAAGCATTATTTAACGTCATTTACTGACTTGCTGTTTGTGGGACTTTATGCACAATGACAAACGTGATTTCCTTTGAAACAGCAGTGACTGCAGTGCGCACAGGATGTGTAAGTGACTATTTGTGGGTGGCGCAGTGGTTAGCCCTACTGCCTCACAGTGCCAGGGACCTGGTTTGACTTCCGGCTTGGTTCACTGTCTCTGTGACGTTTGCACCTTCTCTGCTTGTCTGCATGTGTTTGCTCCCACGGTCCAAGAGATGTGCAGCTTAGGTTGATTGGCTAAGCTACATTAACCTTGGTGTCGTGGGGATTTGTAGGGGAAATATGTAGGGTTATGGGAATAGGGCCTGGGTGGGATTGTGGTCAGTGCAGACTCGATGGGCTAAATGGCCTCCTTCTGCACTGTAGGAATTCTATGATTCTATTATTTTTCTTTTGGGGGGGGAGGGGGGATTGAAAAGAATAATCTCAGCACCACAGGATAATTTATTTTTGCAGAGGCAAATATCTGTCAGTCAGTGTGAATATTATTAAGTTGCAAAGAATAATTTCTTTAATTAAACTGTTTCCAATGGTCACCAATCTGTTAAGACTTGCACTGGCTTTGGAGATCTGTCATCAGTGTTAGACCTTTTACTGTGTTTTCTGGTGTAGGATCGTGCAAAAAGGTGACATTCCCAGTGTTCAAATGGCCAACATTCTCCCTCGCCAAAATGTCACATCTCATTGCTGTCGATAAATCAAAGTTGTCTGTTCCTCAAAAGTGAGTAAGAAGTCTGACCAGGTTTAAGTCCAACGGATTTATTTGATAGTAAACTCACAAGTTTTCGAGGTTCCCCTCATCGTCAGCTGAATGAAGAGTTCTGGCCTCAGACAGTACATATCACAGCACAGAGTTTACAGATTACTGGTTAGAATGCGAATCTTTACACCTAAGCTACTATTCAAGTTTTAAAGTGGCTAACAATGTGAGCACTGGTTAAAGAGATGTGTATTGTCTCCAGACAGCACAGTAAGTGAGGTTTTGCAAACCCAGGCAAGTCGTGGGGGTTACAGATAGTGCGACGTGAGTCCAAGATCCGTGTCTGTGTGCATTTCCTGTGGGTCTCTGGTCCCCTCCCATAGTCTGAAGATGTGTGGGCTAGGTGGCTTGGCCATGCAAAAATTGTCCCTTAGTGTCGGGGGGGCGGAGGTGGGCATTAGCAGGGTAAATATTTGGGGTTATGGGGATGGGATTGTTGTCAGTGCAGTCTCGATGGGCCGAATGGCCTCCTTCTGCACTGTGGGGATGCTATGAACAAGAGAAATGTTCGGCTGGGGGCTCCCCAGTCAACGGATTATTTGATTAAGGATAGATTCAAATGAAAGCTTTCCCACAACATTTTGCAAAGTGGGACCCTCTCTTTCTGTTCCTGTGTTCGCTTCCAAATCAGGGGATGTACAATCAAATTACAGACGTTATGTTACAACACTTGCTCTGTGTGGAGCTTTACAATGGGTTTGAGGGGGGATTTAATCAAACCACCAAGAACGTTCTTGCTAAACGGTGACTCATTGGTAGTTTCGTGGAGTACTGTAATGTTTTTAATCCTTTATGGATTGGAAGAGAGTTGCCAATCTGTGTGCTGTGGGATCCAATTCTCCTGATGCATGGATGTTATCCCTTTTTCCTTCTGATGACCAATGTCCTGATGCACCTTGAATTATATTGATGTGATCGGGGAGTGTCTCCCCCGGGGCAGGAGCAAGGACAGGGCTAGAGTTAGGGTCAGGGCCAGAGTTAGAGCCAGAGTCAGAGTTAGGGTCAGAACATAAGAAATAGGAGCAGGAGTAGGCCATCTAGCCTTGGAGCCTGCCCCGCCATTCAATAAGATCATGGCTGATCTGATAGTGGATCAGTTCCAGTTACCCGGCTGCTCCCCATAACCCTTAATTCCCTTGTCTATCAGAAATCTATCTTGAATATGTTCAACGAGGTAGCATCCACCACTTCAATGGGCAGAGAATTCCAGAGATTCACCACCCTTTGAGTGAAGAAGTTCCTCCCCAACTCTGTTCTAAACTGCCCCCATCCCCCTTATTTTGAGGCTGTGCCCTCTTGCTCTGGTTTCCTTTCTAAGTAGAAAGAATCTCTCTCCCTCTACCCTATCCATCTCCTTCATTATCTTGTAAGTCTCTATAACATCCCCCCTCAACCTTCTAAACTCCAAAGAGTACAAACCCAATCTATTCAATCTCTCCTCACAGGCTAACCCCCTCATCCCTGGTATCATCTAGTGAACCTTCTCTGTATTCTCTCCAAGGCCAATATATCCTTTTGCAAATGCGCAACCAAAACTGCACACAGTACTCCAGTTGTGGCTTCACCAGTGCCCTGTACAGTCGCAGCAAGACCTTCCTGCTATTATATTCTATCCCCCTCGTGATAAAGGCCAACATCCCATTCGCCTTCTTGATCACCCACTGCACCTGCAGACTGGGTTTTTGCGAGTGGTGCACAAGGGCTAGGGTTAGCATTAGAGCTTGGGACAGAATTAGAGTCAGAGACAGAGTAAGAGTTAGGGTCAGGGACAAGGCCAGAGCCAGGGCCAGGCCTAGAGTTAGGGTCAGAGCCAAGGTTGGGGCCAGGGTCAGAGGCAGGGCCAGGGTCAGAGGCAGGGCCAGGGCCAGGGCCAGAGTCAGAGGTGGGGCCAGAGCCAGAGGCAGATCCAGGGCCAGAGTCAGAGTCAGAGGTGGGGGGGGCAGGGCCAGAGGCAGAGCCAGGGCCAGAGCCACAGCCAGAGCCAGGGCCAGGGCTAGGGCCAGAGGTGGAGCCAAGGCCAAGGTTAGGGCCAGAGTCAGGGGCAGGGCCAGGTCAAGAGGCGGAGGCAGGGCCAGGGCTGGGGCCAGAGTCAGAGGCGGGGCCAGGGCCAAGGGCCAGGGCAAGAGGTGGAGCCAGGACCAGGGCTGGGGCCACAGTCAGAGGCAGGGCCAGGGCAAGAGGCGGAGCCAGGCCTATTTTGTGCCCCAATTCCAGATTTACAGAACTGAATTATTTCCTGGATCTTGGCATCTTGTTCGTTTTCCTTTGCAGCTGCTTCCTCTCCCAGTTTCTTGCCTATCAGATTTTTTTCTTTTTTCCCATACCTGGCATTATATTCATACTTGAAACAATATTTCTTCATGCAATGACCGCACAAGTAGAACACTAACAGTATGATCAGGTGTGCAAATATTAAAATACCACCTATGAACTGCAGAGAAAGTGAAGAGAAAAGGAAAAAAGGTTAAACAGCAACCATTGAAGAGGGTTCATATTCTAGATATTTTTATGCTCTGTGATGTGAGGGGCAAGTCTCAGCATGAAACCGCTCTCATCCAGAGCAGTGCAGTGATTAGCACTGCTGCCTCATGGCGCCAGGGACCAGGATTCGATTCCTGGCTCAGGTCATTGTCTGTGTGGAGTATGCACATTCTCCCTGTGTCTGCGTGGGTTTCCTCCAGATGCTCTGGTTTCCTCCCACACTCAAAGAAATGCATGTTAGGTGGATTGGCCATGCTAATTTGCCTCTTAGTGTCAGGGAGGGGATTAGCAGGGTAAATTTGTAGCTTTACAAGGATAGGAGCTGGTCAGCTGTTGTCAGTGCAGGCTGATGGACTGAATGGCCTCTTTCTGCACTGCAGGGATTGTGTGTACTGATCTGGTCTCTAATTAACAATGCTAATCAACCTCCTTTTTCTTTTTTTTAACCTATCCTGCCTGAATATCAAATACTCTTGAATGTTCAGTCATCCTGCAGTCATGTTTTTTTGATGGCAATTGGGTTGCCTTCATTAATTCGGTAAGACTAACCATGGTTGATCTCACTCTGACCTCAACTCCATTTTCCTGTGTACCACCCTTCCCCCCCCATAGCCCTGGACTCTCTCGACAATGAAAAATTTGTCTATCGCAGTCCTTTAATTCACCCAATCTCCGTTGTTCTCTGTGAGAAAATTCCATGGATTCAAGATCGTCTGAGAAACAAAAGTCCTGTCATCTCAGAGTCACAGAATTTTACAGCATGGAAACAGGCATTTTGGCCCAACTTGTCCATTCTGCCCTTGTTTGTAAACCACTAAGCTGGTTCCAATTGCCTGTATTTGGCCCATATCCCTCTATAACCATCTTACCCGTGTAACTATCTAACTGCTTTATAAAAAGACAAAATTGTACCTGCCTTTACTACGGCCTCTGGCAGTTTATCCCAGACACTCACCACCCTCTGAGTGAAAAGAATTGCCTCTCTGGACCCTTTTGAACCTCTCTCCCCTCTCACCTTTAACCTGTGCCCTCTGGTTTTGGAGTCCCCTACTCTGGGGAAAGATGTTGATATTTTTTGTCATACGAGGAATGGTTGAGGACTCTGGTCTGCACTCGTTGGAGTTTAAAAGGATGGGAGGGCGGGGTGCGAAATCTCATTGAAACTTATGGAATACTGCGAGGCTGGATAGAGAAGACACGAAGTGAATGTTTCCACTAGCAGGAAAATCTAGAACCAGAGGGCACAATCTCAGGCTAAAGGGACGCTCCTTTAAAACAGAGATGAGGAACAATTTCTTCAGCCAGAGAGTCGCTGGAACTCTTCACCACAGAAGGCTGTGTAGGCCAGATCATTGAGTATCTTTAAGACAGAGATAGATAGGTTCTTGATTGATAAGGGGTTATGAGGAAAAGGCAAGATGAGAAAAATATCAGCCATGATTGAATGGCAGAGCACTCTCGATGATCCTATGATCTTACAAACTATCTAGCTGATCTACACCTCTCATGATCTCCTTCTTAAATGGAAGACCCCCTATTTTAAATGGTGCGCCCGTTAGAGGAAATATTGGGTGGGATTTTCATGCCGTGTGGCTCCTAAGACCAGCGGTCAACGGACCTTTAAATAGGTCCATCACATTTACTGTCCCATCCGCTCTGATTCCCACGGCAAGTGAGATGGGCAAGTTCTTCCTGTTATTTCACCCTATCGAGTCCCTTCAGGATCTTAAAGATTTTAACAGATCACCTCTTATTGTTCTGAATTCCAATGGGAACAGGCCCGAACTTCCCCCATAGGATAACCTTTCCAGGAATCAGAAGAATGCTTTGAACTGCTTCCAGTATCATTATCAACTTAAACTCAGGACTGGAGATACAATCTTATGGGGGCACACAGTTGCACGAAAAATAATTCCTATGTGTATGCTCCATTCCCCTTGGAATAAAGCATTCCTAATCACATGATGTTCTGCCAAAACATTTACCATATTATTTCCCTTTCTCACTTACACTGTCTATTGCATCCTCATTCATGGGCTAGGTTTTATGGGCTGCCATATTCCGCATGTCGAAAATAGGGCTACTCCACAGCATAGAGTCACCAACCTACCAGCAGGACTTGGACACTTTGGGCAGAGTGCAAAGAAGATTCACCAGGATGTTACCTGCTCTCGAGGGTGTTAGATGTGATGAGAGGTTGAATAAACTCGGACTTATTCACACTGGAAAGACGGATGCTGAGGGGAGACCTGATAGAGGTCTACGAATGATGAGAGGCATCGACAGGCTGGACAGTCAGAGGCTTTTTACGAGGGTCAATTACGAGGGGGCGCAGGTCAAGGGGAGAGGGGGAAAGTTTAAGGGAGATGTTCGGAGGCGGGGGGAGGTTTTTCACACGGAGAGTGGTGAGTGCCTGGAATGCACTGCCAGAGGAGGTAGTGGAGGCACACACGTTCAGAACATTTAAAAAGCATCTGGATGGGGAGGGACTGGAGGGATGTGGAGTGAGTAAAGGCAGAAGGTTTTCTGTTTAATGAAGTTAGGACATCATTATCAGCACAGGCTTGGAGGGCCGAAGGGCCTGTTCCCGTACTGTACTTTTCTTTGTTCTTTGATATGTATATATTAAACCGACAGGGAGTGAATTGCCGTAAATCAATGTTCCCATTGATGCCTAACAATCTGGGCAAAACTCCAGCAGTTACAGGTTGGCCAGTGATCACCATTGGATCTGGAGTTAGTCACCAAATAGGAGTTGGCTGTGGATGCTGTACTTTTAGTTTTCCAGAGTTTGTTTATTTATTAGTATCACAAGTAGGCTTTCATTAACACTGCAACGGAGTGAAAAATCCCCTAGTTGCCACACTCCAGCGCCTGTTCGGGTACACCGAGGGAGAATTTAGCTCGGCCGGTCCACCTAACCGGCACATCTTTTGCACTGTGGGACGAAACCGGAGCACCCGGAGGAAACCCGTGTAGACACGGGGAGAATGTGCAAACTCTGCACAGGCAGTGACTCAAGCCAGGAATCGAACCTGGGTTCCTGGTGTTGTGAGGCAGCAGTGCTAACCACTGTGCCATCCTTTAAGGTGGGAAAAAAAAATTCACAAGGTGTGAAAGGGTTGGAGTGGGTGGGTTCAAGAGGCTGGGGTAATGTTAAAGGGAGTAATATCTCATTGTGGGTGATACCCAAAGATGGATAGGACTGTAACATGGTACCTCCCCCACCTCACATAACCCAAACCTTCGCTGTCTGATATGAACTCATACTTGCTTGGCCTGAGTTATGGTTAAAGTCATAGATATCATAACCCTACAATGCAGAAAGAGGCCCTTCAGCCCATTGAGTCTGCACCGAACACAATCCCACCCAGACCCTACCTCCATATCCCTACATATTATACCCACTAATCCCTCTTACCTACGCACCTTTGGACACTAAGGGGCAATTTCTTAGTGTGGCCAATCAACCTAACCCACACATATTTGGACTGTGGGAAGAAACCGGAGTACCCAGAGAAAACCTACACAGACACAAGGAGAATGTGCAAACTCCACACAAACAGTGATCAGAGCCGGGTATCGAATCCAGGACCCCTGGAGCTGTGAAGCAGCAGTGCTAACCACTGTGCTACCATGGTGCCCTAAGTAGTCGAGGGTGTGGTGTGAGACATTTAAATAATCATTAATTGGCCACATAATGCCCTCAAGAGGCTCACGGCTGACATCTGCATCACCAAAATGAGTCACAGGTCAGAATGTGGCAGGCAGACTATATGCTTCATTTTCATAAGTCTCTTCCACCTCCAGACACAGACAGGAGTAGCAATGGGATATTAAATCCATCGTCCCATCACTACTGGACTCTTCTTCAAATGTCTTCACTGCTGTGTGAGCTCTTTCCCAATCCACACGAGCCTTCTGATTAATAACTGCCACTCATGCCTCCTCTTCCATTGATCCCCCCACTTTCTGTTACCTCTTTTTCCCTCGCCACCCTCCAACCTCCCTCAGAAACCAGCTTGGAAACTCTTCCATCTGTCACCAAACTCCCCACCTTGCTCGCCCATCCAGACTTCCGCAAATTTCGCTTCCCTCCCCTCTTGCAGTTTTTTTTCATTTTAGGATCCCGACAGTGCAGAAGGAGGCCATTCGGCCCTTCGAATCCACACCGACAGCAATCCCACCCAGGCCCTACCCCCGTAAACCCACATTATTTACCCTACATCCCGGGACATTAAGGGGCAATTTTAGCATGGCCAATGCACCTAAACCCGCACATCTTTGGACTGGGGGGGGGGGGGGGGGGGGGGGGGGGGGGAGGGAGGAAACCTAAACACCCAGAGGAAACTCACCCAGACACGAGGAGAATGTGCAAACTCCACACAGACAGTGACCCGAGCTGGGAATCAAACCCTGGCCCTTGGCACTGTGAGGCAGCAGTGCTAGCCACTGTGCCACCGTGCTGCCCTTGTGTTCACATTACAATTAATTGTGGGGATAAGAACTTCAAGATGTTACTCACCCGTGATTTATTGCAGAAAGGTTCTAGTCCAGGTAAAAATGTTGTGCTGTTCTGTTTGCAGCTGAATTCTGCGCACGTTCTGCTCGACACTTTCTCATTTTCCATTAATCTGGAACAGGCATAATAATCACCATCCCAAAACAATATGGAAGCCCACATTACCGAGGGGAGAAATAGCTTCCCGATCAAAAAGATCGATACCAATGTGTATTTTGAGCATGGAGAACACACGCCATACCATTGATGTGAATTGAATTGCAACAACAGATTAATTAAGAACAATTTCGTTGCAGGGAAGAGGAAAATGAGACATTCATAGATAAGGTTAGCCTCGATTCCGGTACATGGACATGGGACCTTATTTTCCACTAGCCATTCCAATCCGTAAAGGAAAAGAATCAGAAAAGCGTTCCCAATGACTGTGATATTGTTCCCTAATAACTCTTCCAGTTGGTGGTTGATTGTTTTAATTTCGGATGCCATCTCTGTTACCTGACCCGAGCAGCACCAGCACTAAATTTACAGTAAAACGTCAGGGAAGCTTAGAATAAGATGTGTTAAGCTCTGCCCAGGGAGTTCTTAGGTTTGTTCAAACTGTCAGAAATATCTGCAGAGGTATCTTCACTTCCTAATTTGGGCACTGTCAGATAGAAGTGCAGCAAGTGAAAGCATCACAAATTATAAGGGTGGCATCGAACACAGTGGTTAACACCGCTGCCTTACAAGTTAACTGAGGTTCGAATCCTGGCCCAGGTCGTGCAGTCTGCATGTTCTTCCTGTGTCGGCGTGGGTTTCCTCCAAGCGCTCCGGTTTCCCCCCACAGTCCGAAAGATGTGTCACTTGGGTGGATCGGCTGTGCTAAATTGCCCCTTCGTGTCCCGGGATGTGTAGGTTCGAGGGGCTGGCAGGGTAAATGTGTAGGGTTGTGGGGACAGGGTCTGGTTTGGAATTGTCAGTGCAGACTCGATGGACCATGTGGCCTCCTTCTGCGATGTAGAGATTCTGTTCTATCAAATCTGCCAGGTCTATTTTTATTTATCAATGTTCAAAGCATTTACATTCAGCCCAGAATAGATCTAACACTCTCATTGACCTCTTGGTTGTTTAACTGAATTATTGAGTGTGTGTAACAGGAAAGGTTTGGCAGGCTGGACCTCTTTTCTTTGCAATGAAGGGTGACCTATTACAAGTCTTTAGAGATATGAAAGTTTTACAGATGCACCACATAAAACATCCTTTCTGGTTGTATCACAGCTTGATATGAGCTCCTGCTCTGCCCAAGACCGCAAAAAACTACAAAGGTTCATGAATGTAGCCCAATCCACTATGCAAACCAGACTGCAATCCATTGATTCTGTCTACACTTCAAACTGCCTCAGTAAAGCAGTCAGCATTATTAAGAATCCCACGCAGCCTGGATATTCTCTCTTCCACCTTCTTCCAACGGGAATAAGATACAAAATCCTGAAGATACGTGCTAACCGACTCAAGAACAGCTTCTTCCCTGCTGCCATCAGACTTTTGAATGCACCTACCTTCAATCAAGTTGATCTTTCTCTACACCCTGGCTGTAACACTACATTCTGCGCCGAGCAACTAATCACGACAAGCCCCCAGAAACAGCGGGCATGTGCCACGGAGTCTGAAGGGGAGCTCAATTGTGAGTACCACTCTTCAGTTATCTAAGGGCTGCCCAATGGACAAAATATCTGCTGTCAGGATGTTGCAGGGGGTTTCCTCTGAGGAAGCTGGGAGACTTGGGCTGGGCAAGAGGGCTTTACATAAGAGGCTCCCCCCAAGATGGGGATCATGTGGCTAGTCTTCTCTCTGTAGCTTTTAAAAACTTTGAAGTGCTTTGTTCAGTTTCCATTTCAGGCTTCATTAATGCAAACACCACACACAAATACACACACGCACACGCAACTGACCCGAGCTGGGAATCAAACCCGGTTCCCTGGAGCTGTGAGGCAGCAGGGCTAACCGCTGTACCACCGTGCCAGATGCTTTCAGCTCATTCGCACTTCAATCGGAAAAGTGCTGGAATTGTGATTTTTTTTTTAAACATTGCTCAGGCGAGAGCCTGATTTTCAGGATTTAGTATTCATTTAGCCCCCTGCTTTTTGATACGCCACTTTGACTCACAGGATGTGCAACCTTTCAAAA
Organism: Sphyrna mokarran; assembly: GCA_024679065.1. NCBI lineage: Eukaryota > Metazoa > Chordata > Chondrichthyes > Carcharhiniformes > Carcharhinidae > Sphyrna > Sphyrna mokarran. The sequence goes on along the minus strand of JAGIQG010000009.1, from coordinate 107,878,973 downwards.
CAAGCACTACAATCAGCATCTGAAGAGTTGTCTGTGGTGTAGGTCCTTGCCTCTCAGACTAGCTTGTTGGAGTAAAAATTGGAACTGTAACCTTCAAAAATTAAAACATGCAGGACTAGCTGCACCCAGTACATAGACTGTGGTTAGCAAAGAACATCCTGTTGGTGTATAAAAGATGATGGGAATGACAAAAGACAAGACTTTGAGGTACATTTGGGCAACTTCGCTTAGAAAAAGCAGTGCCAAAACAGTAAGCTGCCCCTTTATTAACAGTTGTTTTTGAAGGTATATGATTGGAAGCTTGTTGTTGCTAGGGCAGCCCAATTGGTTAATATATGTAGCCGCCTAAAGCTGCTGAGTCAATAATTGATGCTATCTGTATGATTAAAATATATACAAAAAGATTAGCCGCCACACCAAATTGAGAAGGTGGCTGCTGCATGCACTTCTCCCAAAGCTTTGTCCGATAAACTGCATGTTGAATCTTTAAGTCTGCCTCTGAGTTTTCCCCCCACAACAAATTGGCATAGTCGACAGGATCTCACAGCTGGTAGTCGATTGGTTGGCCTGGATCGGCAAACCGGAGTAAAGATTATTGAACTGTGGGAGTCAGACTGGGACAACAGTGCCAGATAAAAAGGATAAAATTAAAGGGGATTTATGGCATTTGTCAGATAGGAACAGGAATTGACTGCTTGTGTCCATTAGCTAAGTGTCTGCCTCAAACGCGAAGCCTTAGACCGGTTGTTAAGAAGGGAAATCTCCCACGTGAAGGTCAGGACCCTGAAGTGGGCGTAGAGGCACCAAGGCACTTTAGATCATGAAACACAAGCAGTAGAGGTCTTTTAGTATCTGTAGTGGCAAACGCATGCAGAGTTTGCCATCCGCTTGCATAAAGTTGTGTAATTTTGGTTGGTAGTCTGTCAGTTAAGTTGTAAAATTGTGCAATAAGGAGCTGATCACCCCAACCTAGAGCCAGATTCCAGTGGAGGAAACACTTGGCTAAGTAATTGTGGCTGTGAGAATAAATAGAAACCCCAAGGAAGGGGCGTAGGAGCCTGCAAGACAGCAGATAAAGAAATTAAGTGAAGATCCCTTGTTGATATATGTGTGACAGACAGACACTCATCGATTAGGGAGATTCAAAAGGATGGCTGGGATGTTTCTCAGATCTTAGAACGACAAAGAAAGTGGGTAGATGGGGAACAGAAAGGCAAAAAAAGAAGGCAGGGGTATTATTAGTACATCAAATAGTTGGACTAATTAGACAAGTAGCTTCTTCCATTAAAAAAGTGGAACTAAGACAAGGACAAAATAAAGAAATTAGAATCTAGGATAAGGGAATTAGAAAAAAAAGGAGTCAGTTATTAGAAAAGAACCAATAGGGAGGGGAAACTGTCCCTTTGCCCCCTCAGGAGATAATAAAACAGGAGAGAGTAGGCGCCTATGGTAACTGGGGCAAACTAAGCCCAAACTGACTTTGCAAAAGCCCAAACTAAGCACTTTGCAAAAGAATGCTGGGTCCCAAGGAAAGGAAATACATTTGGAAAGAGTGGGAGGCATTGTAATTATGGTAATAAAAATGGACACCCGGAAGCAATACAGTGGGACAAATACAGAAGACTCCAGCCCCGATCTGCGTCTTCAGCAGCATTGGGGGAACTAAGGAATCTCTGAGATCAGCGAGTCTGATGACCTGCAGCCCCCATTCATAAGGGTAAAAAGAAGGGAGGGTATGTTACAGTGCATGTTACAGAATTTTGAAAGAAAGGAACTATGTTCCCTCAACTTACTAGGGAAATATTACAAATTAATTGGCAAGGTGGAAAATTGATTAGAGAAAATCTAAGATTGAACTAATAATTTGAGTGTTTTTTTTATTTCAGTGTGTTTGTATGGACTGGTTGCTTGTCAAATATAAGTGGTTGTTGTTGCATTAGATTTAGAGCAGCAGTTCTTGTGGGTTTTTATTACGGGCAATAAATACAATGCTTTACACTTTGGTTTATACAGGTACATTATCCTGGAATCCCCTCTCCCCCTCACTCACCTGTACAGATACATTATCCTGGAATCCCCCTCTCCCCTCACTCACCTGTACAGGTACATTATCCTGGAATCCCCCTCTCCCCTCACTCACCTGTACAGGTACATTATCCTGGAATCCCCCTCTCCCCTCACTCACCTGTACAGGTACATTATCCTGGAATCCCCCTCTCCCCTCACTCACCTGTACAGATACATTATCCTATATTCCCTCTCCCCTCATTCACCTGTACAGGTACATTATCCTATATTCCCTCTCCCCCTCATTCACCTGTACAGGTACATTATCCTGTACTCCCCCTCTCTCCCTCACTCACCTGTACAGGTACATTATCCTGTACTCCCCCTCTCTCCCTCACACACCTGTACAGGTACATTATCCTGTACTCCCTCTCTCCCCCTCACTCACCTGTACAGATACATTATCCTATATTCCCTCTTCCCTCACTCACCTGTACAGGTACATTATCCTGTATTCCCCCTCCACATCTTCACTCTCCTATACAGGTACATTACCCTGTATTCCCCCTCTCTCCCTCACTCACCTGTACTGATACATTATCCTGTGCTCCTTCTCTCTCCCCATCACTTACCTGAACAGGGACATTACCTGTACTGTCCTCTCTGCCTTGCTGTCAGTGTGCTATTGTCGACATTAATTGTCAAAAGGGAGTTGGATTCACTCTGAAAGGGATCTTACAAAGAGAGCGGGTAGAGGGGCGTTAGGTAGGCAAGAAAGGTTAATTTCAGTAACTAACTTGTGAGTGCAAAGGTATTTGCAAGTATTTTGGCTTAAACTAATTCTGCCCGAACCTGTGGTTGAGCCAGAAGTGCTATTTGAGCTGTTCTGTCTTTATATTTAAATATATTTAAGTGCAATATGTCAGCATCAGTGGTGAGGAGCCAGTCTGAGAAATGGGGCAGCAGAGCCACCTGTTGGAGACTGTCCTTATTGCAGGCAGCAGTCCCTCCACCCCAACCCAATGAGAGAAGATACTCATTCCTTATCAAGGAAAGATGCGAATAAGGATTAAGATGCAATATCAATATTTTCTAATAGCATCAAAAGCATTATGTCTCGAAAGAGTTTAACACGGAGTGAACTAGAGACCATGAAACGTTAGTCAGTGTGAGGTCCGGGGGAATTGTTCTGTCCACGCAAATGTTCAAGATCAAATGTAATTTTCAAAGAACTTGGGATTGTACTCTAACAGATAAGACCATAAGACATAGGAGCAGAATTAGGCCACTTAGCCTGTCGAGTCAGATCCACCATTCAATCATGGCTGATATTTCTCTTATCCCCATTCTCCTGCCTTTTTCTGATAACCCCTGATCCCCTTATTAATCAAGAACCTATCTATCTCTGCCTTAAAAACACTCAATGATCTGGCCTCCGTAGCCTCCTGCAGCAAAGAATCATAAATCCCTACAGTGCAGAAGGAGACCATTTGGCCCATTGAGTCTGCACCAACCACAATCCCACCCAGGCCCCAACCCCACATATTAATCCTACAAAGAGTTCCACAGATTCACCAGTCTCTGGCTGAAGAACTTCCTCCTTATCTCTGTAACAAAGGATCCTCTCTTTAGCCTGAGGTTGCACCCTCAGGATTTGGGCTCAGCATTGTAAATTCTGATGTTAGGTAAAATCTAAGCGGTGTCACAATGTTTAGCAATGCTGCCTCACAACTCAGAAATCTGGGTTCGATTCCCGGCTTGGGTCACTGTCTGTGCGGAGTCTGCACGTTTTCCTCCTGTCTGCGTGAGTTTCCTCCGGATGCTCCGGCTTCCTCCCACACTCCAAACATCTGTGGGTTTGGTGGATTGACCATGGTGAATTGACCCTTGGTGTCAGAGGAGGTTGGTAGGGTTAATATGTGGGGTTGGGCCCTGAGTGGGATTGTGCTTGGTGCAGACTCGATGGGCCGAGTGGCCTCCTTCTGCACGGCAGGGATTCTATGATTCTATGAAAACCATCTCGGTCTGTCGGCTGGTTAAGAGCGACGATGCCAACTGGCCCAACCCATCACCACTGAGCCACACCTTGGCAAAACATCAGGGCTGGCACCTCCTCTGTCTTCCTCCAAGAGGCAGTCTCACAACACCAGGTTAGAGTCCAACAGATTTATTTGGTAGCCACTGCAGCAGTGCTAAGAAGTCCCAAAGAATGTGCTGGTTAGGGTGCATTGGTCATGCTAAATTCTCCCGAACAGGACTGGAGTGTGGCGACTAGGGGATTTTCACAGTAACTTCATTGCGGTGTTAATGTAAGCCTACTTGTAATGATAAATAAACTTAAAACTTTTACTTTTATTTTGGATCTTGTCATTTCAATTGGGTCTTGCAGCAATTTATGAATGGATTTGGGTTTTGACCAGTCCATTCTTTGTAACTTTAAGGATGGAGTGACAGAAAACACAGCAGAAGAGTACAACTTACAAGTTGATCATTGGGGACTTCAAGTTTAGGTTTAAAGTTTATTTATTAGTGCCACAAGTAGGCTTACATTAACACTGCAATGAACTTACTATGGAATCCCCCTAGTCGCCACACTCCAGTGCCTGTTCGGGTACACTGGGGGAGAATTTAGCACAACCAATTCACCTAATTAGCACATCTTTTGGACTGTTGGAGGAAACTGGAGGAAATCCACGCAGACACGGGGAGAATGTGCAGACTCTGCAATGACAGTGACCCATGCCGGGAATTGAACCCGGGCCTCTGGAGCTGTGAGGCAGCAGTGCTAACCACTACACCACCTTGGTGCCTTCGTAACTCACAGCCATCAGAAGCAGGGTCACTGCCTTATTGTATCAGTAACTACTGTCCCACATTCAGTGTGGCAAAGTCTAGCTGCTTTACCCACTGCGCGTGCACACACACACACGCACGCATGCACGCGCGCACGCACATACACACACACACACACACACACACACACACGCCTAAAGACAGACACAACTTGGGCAGCCCTCTTTGCTAGCTTTTAACCCCCATCTTTGTGAATTCAAACTAATGTCCACTAGTTGATCAAGGCAATTATAATCGGGGTCTTTTGATGAGAAAGTCATTACTTTCCTTTGTCTTTCCTATAGAACCATCTTTGGATGATTTCAGAATGATCCTTGTCTGAGAACATGAGGAGGGGTTCTCTCATTTCTTGGAGAAACTCCCTGCAACCATTCCCATCATTGGCTGTCTGTACATTCTCCGCCTCCTTTGGGATCTGTGTCATTGTTTTGAATATAAAACTTCTTTCTAAAACGCCCAATATTTCAAATGTACGATTTTCCCCCATTACTTTAACACTCACATTTCACCCTGACATCGAAGGGTTAAAGAAACCCCCACTGGCCACCAATAAAAATGGACAGAGTAGGGAAGAACAAAGAACAATACAGCACAGGAAACAGGCCCTTCGGCCCTATAAGCCCGCACCGCCCATTTTAACACTCAGCGAGTGCCTTATTCCAGTCCTTCTTCTACCTACGACTTTTGTCTACATCTCATGGACTCCCCGATAAAGGATCCCCTCATTTGAAGGGTCAGTCACGAGGGGACATGGGTTCAAAGTGAGGGGCAGAAGGTTTAGAACCATAGAAAATTTACAGCTCAGAAACAGGCCTTTTTTTTTGGTCCTTCTTGTTTGTGCTGAACCATTGTTTTGCCCACTGACCTGCACTTGGACCATATCCATGTATCTGTCCAAGTTTTTCTTAAATATTAAAAGTGACCCCGCGTTTACCACTTTATCCGGCAGCTCGTTCCACACTCCCACCACTCTCTGTGTGAAGAAGTTCTCCCCTCTCCCAATACTCCATTTTGTTCTTTCACCCTTAACCCATGTCCTCTAGTTTTTTTCCTCCCCTAGCCTCAGTGGAAAAAGCCTGCTTGCATTCACTCTATTTATACCCTTCAAATCTTATACATCTCTATCAAATCTCGCCTCATCCTTCTACGCTGCAGGGAATAAAGTCCTAACCTATTCAATCTCTCTGTGTAACTCAGCTTCTCAAGGAGTGGGGAGGGGAGGGGGTGGAAATGTGAGGAAAAACCTTGCCTGGGGGAGGCATTCACATCACATCATTTAAAAAGTGCTTGGATGAACACTTGGTTCTCAGGACTAAGGGCCAAGTGCTGGTAAATGGGAGGTCAGATGTTGCTGAAGTGGTGGTGCAGACGCGATGGGCAAAAGGCCTCTTTTGCACTGTATGATTCTGTGATATAAAACGCTGCTAATCTCAATCCGGTTTAGTGACGTTAAAGATTGCAAAAGGCATTCATACGATTCTGAGAAATCGACCTTGTGTGTCGCCTGAAAGAATAGAACCACAAGCAACTGAAAATAATTGTTCAATGTTAAGTAACACTCGACTGAAGGTGTGGTTCGGCATGACCATTTCTTCCTTGTGAAACTTGATTAGCCCATAGCTATTTCTAAAGCATCCAATTTACATTCCTGCTTTCAACACTTGTGTGGAATAAGGAACTATTCAACCTCTCAGTTTAATTTTCTTTTATCGGGGTGTACTTTTGAAGCTTTGAAAAGCGAAGCTTTACTTGGTGAGTTCTAAGAGGGTCTCTGCGTTCCCAATATTTCCATTTGTTTGAGGTGCAGAATATGCAGCATCTTTATGTTTCATTTCTACAAGATTATCGAATCCCTACTGTAGCAGAAGGAGGCCATTCGGCCCCTTGAGTCAGTATCAACCACAATCCCATCTCTCCCCATAACCCCGTGCATTTATTCTAGCCACACCCCTGATACTAAGGGGCAATTTTAGCATGGCTAATCCATCTAACCCGCACATCTTGGGACTGTGGGAGGAAAACCGGAGTACTTGGAGGAAACCCACGCAGACATGGGGAGAATGTGCAAACTCCACACAGACAGTGACCCAAGTCGGGATTCAAGCCGGGCTCCCTGGCACTGTGAGGCAGCAGTGCCAACCACCAGGTAAAGATCAAGTTTAGTTTTTAATTAATTCATGGGACATGGGTGTCGCTGGCTAGGCCACCATTTATTGCCCAACCCTAGTTGCTCTTGGAGAGCAATTAAGAGTCAACCATATTGATGTGGACCTGGAGTCACGTATGGGCCAGGTCAGATAAGGACAGCAGATTTCCTTCCCTAAAGGGTATGAGTGAACCAGATGGATTTGTCTAACGACCAACAATTGTTTCATGGTCATCAGTAGACTCTTAATTCAAGACTGTTTTTTATTGAATTCAAATTCCACCCTTTGCCGTGACGCGATTTGAACCCCAATCTCCAGTTGAGTTTCTGGATTAATACCACTAGCGATAATATCACTAGGCCACGGCCTCCGCAATTAACAGCAAAATGCTGGACAATCTCAGCAGGTCTGACAACATCTTTGAAGAGAGAGTAGAGCCAATATTTCAAGTCTAGGTGACCCTGCATCAGAACTCTCCCAACAGCTGCTTTCAGACTTCTAAGATTTCCCAGCATTTTTCTGCTTTTACTTAGAATCATCGGATAGAATCCCCACAGTGCGAATCCCCACTGACTCTGCCCTGTCAGCAATCCCACCCAGGCCCTGTAACCCCCACACATTTACCATGTTAGTTCCCCTGACATTATGCGGCAAACTTAGCATAGCCAATCAACCTAACCCGCACATCAACAGATGTGCAAACTCCACACCGACAGTTATTGGAGTTTGCAATTAAACCCGGGTTCTTGGTGCTGGGAGGCAGCAGTGCCAACCACTGTGCCAGCTTGTGCTACTGTGTCGCCCATTTCAAATTCCAGCATCCACAATAATTTGCGTTCGCCTCCACATTTGACCTATTGACATTCAACCATTTCAGTTCTGCTTCCCCTTTTGGTTCATAAGGAATTTGCAGGTATTAACCAGTCCAGGATACTGTGTAGTCCTAACTATTTGATAGTAAATGAGTGTTTCTCTGGCACTCAATTCTCTGGCATCACCCAACCTCCTACTTCCTATTCAAATCGTTTGACGCATTCATTAGAAGGTTTTTTTGATTTGCTTACAAGCTTTCCCAATACTTCTGGCCATTAAATGATTCGTTAATGCTTGCATTAATGCTGCCTAACTATGTGGTTCTCTGGCAAAGGGTGTTTTCCCTTGCAAAGTCAAATGTCCTGCTATCTGCATCTGTCTCTCAGTCACTTCCTCGTATGAACTAACTCTTGTGGTCCTCTGGGCTGTTGATCTAATTGCTAGTAAACACAGGGGAAACATGACCACTGACTGGATCTGTTTCAGGTTAGCACCACTTTCAAGGTTCCTTTCTACAATCCCTTCCAGGGATTATAGCCCTCTATTCCCATCCTATCCATGCTCTTGTCAAGATACCTCTTAAAAGTCACCACCGTATCTGCTTCCACTCCCTCCCCTGGCACCCACTACTTCCTGTATAAAAAAGTCTGCCTTGTACATCTCCTTTAACCCTTGCCCCTCACACGTTAAAACTGTGCCCCTTAGTAATTGACACTTCCACCCTGGGAAAATGCTTCTGACTATCCACTCTGCCCATGCCCTTCATAATCTTGCAGACTTCTATCAGGAAATGGTCGAGTAAGAGAACCTTGGTGTACGAAAAAAGTTGATTTGCTGGTTAAAAGGAAAAAGGAGGCTTATGTCAGGATGAGGATTGAAGGCTCAGTTAGTGCAATGGATAGCTATAGATTAGCCAGGAGGGAGCTAAAGGGGGAATTGAGGAGAGCAAAGAGAGGACATGAGAAGACTTTGGCTGATAGGATTAGGGAGAATCCTAAAGCTTTCTTTAGATATGTTAAGAATAGAAGATTGGTTAGGGCAAGATTAGGGCAAGTCATAGACAGCAGTGGGAAGTTGTGCGTGGAGCCTGAGGAGATTGGAGAGGTACTGAATAAATATTTCTCTTCGGTATTCACGCAGGGTGATGTAAACGTAGTTATGGAGAACACTGAGGTACAGGGTAGCAAACTGGAAGGTATCGAAGTAGATAGGGAGGATGTGCTAGATATTCTCGAGGGTTTGAAGTTGGATAAGTCCCCTGGGCCGGACGGGATTTACCCTAGGATTCTCTGGGAGGCAAGAGAGGAGATTGCAGAGCCTATGGCTCTGATCTTCAGGTCGTCGTTGGTTACGGGTGTGGTTCCGGAGGACTGGAGGATAGCGAATGTGGTCCCGTTGTTCAAGAGGGGGAAGAGAGACCTTCCAGGGAATTATAGGCCAGTGAGTCTTACTTCTGTGGTGGGCAAAGTATTGGAGAGAATAATTAGGGATAGGATTTATAGTTATTTAGAGAGGAATGAATTGATTGGGGATAGTCAGCATGGTTTTGTGAAGGGTAGGTCGTGCCTTACTAACCTCATTGAGTTTTTGAAAAAGTGACTAAAGAGGTGGATGGGGGTAAGGCGGTTGATGTGGTATATATGGACTTGAGTAAGGCGTTTGATAAGGTGGCCCATGGAAGACTTCTGCAGAAAATGCAGATGTATGGGATAGAGGGTGATTTAGCTAATTGGGTTAGGAATTGGCTAGCAGATAGAAGACAGAGGGTGGTGGTTGATGGGAGATATTCATCTTGGAGTTCGGTGACAAGTGGTGTACCTCAGGGTCTGTTTTGGGGCCCCTGCTGTTTGTAATTTTTATAAATGATCTGGATGAGGGTATTGAAGGATGGATTAGTAAATTTGCAGATGACACTAAAGTCGGTTGAGTGGTAGATAGTGAAGAGGGGTGTTATAGTTTGCAGAGGGACTTGGACAAGTTGCAGAGCTGGGCCGAGAGGTGGCAAATGGAGTTTAATGTGGAAAAGTGTGAGGTGATGCACTATGGCAGAAATAATAAATGTGTAGAGTATAGGGCTAATGGTAGGATTCTTAGTAGTCTTGATGAACAGAGGGATCTTGGTGTGTATGTGCATAGATCCTGAAAGTAGGCAGTCAAGTTGAGAAGGTTGTTAAGAAGGCATATGGAGTCTTAGCTTTTATTGGTAGGGGGATTGAATTTCGGAGCCGCAATGTCATGTTGCAACTGTACAAAACTCTAGTGCGGCCACACTTGGAGTATTGTGTACAGTTCTGGTCCCCACATTATAAGGAAGATGTGGAGGCATTGGAGAGGGTACAGAGGAGGTTTACCAGGATGTTGCCTGGTATGGAGGGCAGGTCTTATGAAGAGAGGCTGAGGGATTTGAGTTGTTTTCGTTAGAAAGGAGGAGGCTAAGAGGGGACCTAATCGAAACATATAAGATGATTAGAGGTTTAGATAGGGTGGACAGTGATAGCCTTTTTCCTAGGATGGAGAAAGCTAGCACGAGGGGACACAGCTTTAAATTAAGGGGAGATAGTTATAGGACGGATATCAGAGGTAGGTTCTTTACCCAAAGGGTGGTTTGGGAGTGGAATGCCCTGCCTGCAGCAGTTGTAGATGCGCCAAGTTTGGTGGCGTTTAAGAGGTTAGTTGGTAAGTATATGGAAGAGAAGGGAATGGTTTAGTTTGGAGGGGCATTGCTTTTTATATTGGTTGGCGCAACATCGAAGGCCGAAGGGCCTGTTCTGTGCTGTAATGTTCTATGTTCTATGTCTCCCCTCAACTTTCGTCATTCCAGTGAGAAAACAAGTTTGATTGGCGCAACTCATGGGCCTGTTTGTGCTGTAGTGTTCTATGTTCTAAGTTTCTCCAACCTCTCCTCATAGCTAATGCCCTCTATACCAGGCAACATCCTGGTAAATCTTTTCTGTGCCCTCTCCAAAGCCTCCACATCCTTCTGGTAGTGTGACGACCAGAATTGAATACTATATTCCAAGTGCGACCTAACTAAGGTTCTATAAAGCTGCAACATGATTTGCCAATTTTTAACTCAATACACTGCAGATGAAGGTAACTATGCCTTTTTGACTACCTTTTCCACCTGCATTGCTAATTTCAGTGACCTGTGTGCCTGTACACCCAGATCCCTCTGCCTGTCAATTCTCTTAAGAGTTCTACCATTTACTGTATATTTCCTATCTGTATTAGACCTTCCAAAATGCATTATCTCACATTTGTCCTGATGTTGTCTGAAAGACGTGCTGGCTAGGGTGCATTGGCTGTGCTAAATTTTCCCTCAGTGTACCAGGACAGGCGCCAGAGTGCGGTGACTAGGGGATTTTCATAGTAACTTCATTGCAGTGTTAATGTAAGCTGACTTGTGACACTAATAAATGAATAAGCTTCCTAAGCAGTTCAGGAACACATTTGAAAAGAAAAACCACACTTCAAATTCATTAAAATATTATTATTGGTCACACATGTGTACAGTTCTGGTCAATCTATTATAGGAAAGATATTATTAAATAAAAAAGAGTGCAGAAAAGATTTACTAGGATGTTATTGGGATGGTTTGAGTTATAAGGAAAGGCTGGATAGACCGGGACTTCTTTCTCTGGGGTGTTGGAGGCTTAGAGGTGATCTTATAGGGATCTATAAAATAATGAGGGACACAGTTCAGCTAGATAGTCAACATCTTTTCCCAAAGGCAGGGGAGTCTAAAACCAGATTTAAGGGGATAGATTTAAGATGAGGGGGGAGAGATACAAAAGTTGTGGAGGGGCAATTTTTTCACACAGCGAGTGGTGAGTGTCTGGGAAAAGTTGCCAGAGGTAGCAGTTGAGGTGGGCACCATTTTGTCTTTTAAAAAGCCAGTTCCATGGGGTATTAAAGGTTCATAGAATCCCTACAGTGCAGGAGGAAGCCATTCAGCCCATCGAGCGTGCTTCAATCACAATCCTAGCAAGCCCTATTCTCACAACCCCACACACTTACCCTGATACTAGAGTCAATTTAGCACGGCCAATCAAACTAACCTGCAGGACTGGGTAAGGGGGAGAGATTCAGTGAGGCCTTTTTACACAGCAGACGGTGGGGCCTGGAATGCACTGCCAAGGGAGATGGCTTGAGGCAGTTACGTTAGCCACATTTAAGAATTATCTGGCTAAGCATATGAACAAACGGGGAATAGAAGGATGTAAGCGGCTGGTTAGATAGGTAAGCACAGGCCTGGAGGGCCAAAAGGCCTGCTGCTGTGCTGCATGGTTGTTTGGGTATGGAGGTATATGGGCCAATTGGGACTAGCTTAGTGGTTAAAAAAAACAGGGCGGCATGGACAACTTGGGCCGAAGGGCCCGTTGCCGTGCTGTAAACCTCTGTGACCCTGTGGACAAATTCAACGGCAGAAAATATTCTGGATGAAACACTTTCAGCGAGAGCGTTGCTGGAGAATGTTTGAAAAGATTATAATTGTTTGTTTGAAGCTGCACCGAGAACAATCCCTGTGTATTCACCACGTGTCATTATCATTTCTCTGACTCAAAAGTGCGTAGTTCACGTCCACCTCGAGCTGTTCCCTCTGAGTTCTCGGCACTCGAGCGGATTATTTGATCGACGCGTCTGGCGCTCTCCTTCTCTGCTTTTTCCACTGCTTTGTCTTTCAGTTTCGATATAATCAGTGCTTCGCTCTCAGTCTGGTAGAGATAATCGTACTCGCACCGATAAAATGTGTCAGTTTTGGGGGGCACGCACCGAGGAATAAAACAGAAGATCGCCACCAGGATCAGGAGCGCGATAAGTAAACAGCCACCGATGATCTGTTGCAGATGAAGAGAAAGTGATTGAGAGAGTGATAGTATAAGACCATAAGAAATAGGAGCAGAATTAGGCCATTCAGCCCATCGCGTCTGCTCTGCCATTCAATTCGTCACTCAAACCAGCCTCCCAGCCGTTGACTCTGTTCGCACTTCCTCGGCATAATTAAGGACCCCACGCTTCCCGGACATTTTCTCTTCCATCTTCTTCATTTGAGAAAAGGACTCAAAACTCACGTACCAACCGACTTAGGAAAAGCTTCTTCCCTGCTGCCATCAAGCTCATGGAATCAAAGAACCCTACGGTGCAGAAAGAGGCCCTTCAGCCCATCGAGTCTGCACCAGACCCTACCCCAAACATTTTACCCACTAACCTACACATCTCTCTAACCTACACATCTCAGGACACTAATGGGCAATTTTTTTAGCATGGCCAATCAACCTAACCTGCACACTTTTGGACTGTGGGAGGAAACCAGAGCATCTGGAGGAAACCCACGCAGAAACAAGGAGAATATGCAAACTCCAAACAGACAGTGACCCGGGCTGGGAATCGAACCCAGGTCCCTGGTGCTGTGAAGCAGCAATGCTAACCACTGTGCTACCATGAACTCTGCACTAAGTTGATTTTTCTTTACACCTTAGCTATGACCATAATGCTACATTCCGCACCCTCTTCTTCCCTTCTCCGTGAACGGTATGCTTTTTCTGTGAAAGAAACAATAACTTTCATTGTATATTAATACACTCTCTAAGGGCAAAAGCGGTTAGCACTGTTCCCTCACAGCACCAGGAACCTGGATTTGATTCCTGGTTTGGGTCACTGTCTGTGCAGAGCCTAAACCTTCTTCCTGTGTCTGCATGGGTTTCCGCTGGGTGCTCCGGTTTCCTTCCGCAGTCTGAAAGACGTGCTGGTTGACTGCATTGTCCGTGCTAAATTCTCCCTCGGTGTACCCGAACAGGAGCCAAAATGTGGGGGATTTTCACAGTAATTTCACTGCAGTGTTAACGTAAGCCTAGTTGTGACACTAATAAATGAACTTTATATACTTGCCCCTGGAGATGTTTTACTACATTAAGCTGCGGTGTAAATAGAACAAAGAACAAAGAAAATTATAACACAGAAACAGGCCCTTCGGCCCTCCAAGCCTGCACTGACCATGCTGCCTGTGGGAACTAAAACCTCCTATCCTTCCAGCGACTATATCCCTCTGTTCCCATCCTATTAATATATTTCTCAAGACGCCCCTTAAAATTTATTACTGATCTGCTTCCACTACCTCCCTGGGCAATGAGTTTCAAGCACCCATCACACTCTGCGTAAAAAATCTGTCTCGTACATCTCCTTTAAATCTTGCCCCTCATGTGCCCTTTAGTAATTGACTCTTCACCCTGGGAAAAAGCTTCTGACTATCCACTCTGTCCATGCCTCTCATAATCTTGTAGACTTCTATCAGGTTGCCCCTCCACCTGTGCCGTTCCAGTGAGAACAAACCAAGTTTCTCCAACCTCTCCTCATAGCTAATGCCCTCCATACCAGGCAACATCCTGGTAAATCTTTTCCTCTCCAAAGCCTCCACATCCTTCTGGTAGTGTGGCAACCAAAATTGAACATTATATTCCAAATGCGGCCTAACTCAGGTTCTATAAAGCTGCAACATGGCTTGCCAATTTTTAAACTCAGTGTCCCGGCCTATGAAGGCAAGCATGCCATATGCCTTCTTGACTACCTCCTCCATCTGCATTGCCACTTTCAGTGACCTGTGTACCTGTACACCCAGATCCCTCTCGCTATCAATTCTCTTAAGAGTTCTACCATTTACTGTCTATTTCCTATCTGTATTAGACCTTCCAAAATGCATTACCTCACATTTACAAGTTACTTTCATTTATTCAATTGTGGCGTTGCTGGCTGGCCAGCACTTATTGCCCATTCCTAGTTACCTGAGGGCACTTGAGAGTCAGCCACATCGCCGTGACTCTGGAGTCATATGTAGGCCAGACCAGGTAAGGACAGCAGATTTCCTTCCCTAAAGGGCATTAGTGAAGCTGATGGATTTTTCTGACAATGCTTTCATGGATCATCAGTAGATTCTTAATTCCAGATTTGTCAATCTATTGAATTCAGATTCCACCATCTGCCGTGGCAGGATTCGAATCCGGGTTCCCAGAATATTAGCCAAGTTTCTAGACTAACAACCTAATGATAATATCACTGGACCCGCGCCTCCCAATAATGTTGCTGAATTAACACCAGAGGGAGCATTTTAAAATACCACCCACCCGCGATTTAGTGCAAAGATCGTGTAGATACGGTGGGACTTCGTTGGTGGGTTGAGTACATTTCAACTTGCAGTCCGTGCGGTTCAAGGATTCATTTGTTAGCCTCAGGTTCGAGCAGGCGTAGTAATCACCATCCAGGAAGAGCAAGATTGTCCATATGATTGATGGAATTGATGCTTTCAGTATCATCGTCGTGAAGGACATCAGTTGCTCGTTTGGGCAGAGGTTGCACGAGCAGCTTTCGAAGCAGCCAGGGTCGTGATACTTCTGAAGATTTTTACGCGAACACCATCTCCGCGAGTCTGGCAACAACACAAGACTGAGCAAAAATAATGGCACAATAGGGACCATGAAGAAGGCCCAGGCGTAAGTGCTATTCTGAGGCGTAGAACACGGACACGGGAACTCCTCCTCCAATGCCACTTCCAAAAAATGAAGGACTATGCCGCTCAGAATGATTTCTACCGCAATAGCCTCTTTGCCCTGCAGGTGGCCTTGCAGATACAGGAGTACCTTGGCAAAACACACCATTGTGAAGGCAATTGGAATCACACGCGGCCTTTCCCAACACAACGCAAAGCCTCTGAACTTAGAGCAGTGAAGCTAAATCCTTCAGATAGTCAGACTATCCAGGCTCCACCCAGGCAGTGAGTGCTTGAGGTCGTCCAAGGAAGTTTGGCACCTCGGTCCAAATTTGGAAACAGATGCCGGGAGCCAAAGTGAAAGCCACACAGGGTTGTGCAACCATTTTGTAGTCATCCTTCCTTTTAATTTATCCAGATTCCAAGCATCATTCCATCAGGCAGTCAAAATGTTTCTATTGATGTTAATTGGTGTCTCTTTTTTACACCCACAGGCAATTCGGTCCGCCTTGTTGGCCAACAAGGGGCATACACAGGGTGGGTCCTGCGAGGGTTGCTCCTGGATGTTGCTTCGGGAGTTGCCTAGTGCTTCATGTCCATTAGTGTACGCTTAAACTGGACCAATTCACGGGCAACACGACAGCTCTGTGACTATCACTGTCTGCTGTTCAGTTACAGGGATCCAGTTCAGATCTCCAACTTGGATCAATGTCTGTGGAAGTTTGCACATTCTCCCCGTGCTTGCGTGGGTTTTCTCCAGGTGCTCCGGTTTCCTCCCACATTCCAGAAGTGTGCTTTTTAGGCTGATTGGTGCCAATAAATTGTCCCTGAATTGGATCTCCCTTAATCTGCCGCACATGTAATTCCCTAAATTTGCACCCCCTTTGGTTTGGAGTCCGCTAGAAGTAGACAAAAATGTCGACAATCGACAAAAGACTTGAATAAGGCACTCACTGAGCATTAAAATGGGCGGCACAGGCTTGTAGGGTCGAAGGGCCTGTTTCCTAAGCTGTGCTGTTCTTTGTTATGATCTGCCGCTCTCCAGGGTGGCACTGTGGTTTAGCACAGCTGCCTCACAGGGCCAGGGACCCGGGTTCGACTCTTTCCCCATGGGAAGTCAGCATGTTCTCCCCCCACCCTGCTGTGTCTGTGTGGGTTTCCTTTGGGTGCTCCAGTTACCTCCTGCTTAGGTGCATTAGCCATGCTAAATTTCCCCTCAGTGTATCCTGAACCCATGCCCTCTTGTAATTGACACAAGGAGAAGAGCCTTTGACTGTCCGCCCTGTCCGTGCCTCTCATCATTTTGTAGACCTCTACCAGGTCTCCCCTCAGCCTCCATCTTTCCAGTGAAAACAATCCCAGTTGATTCAACCTCCGCTTTTTCTTTCATACAGAGAGTGGTGTGTGTCTGGAACGAGGTAACAGTAGAGGTGGGTACAATTTTGTCTTTCAAAAAGCATTTAGACAGTTAAATAGGTAAGATGGGTATAGAGGGATATGGACCAAACATGGGAAACTGGGACTAGCTTAGTGGTTAAAAAAAAGGGTGGCATGGACAAGTTGGGCCAAAGGACCTGTTTCCATGCTGTAAATTTCTTTGACTCTATGATTTTAGCCAAATTCATCCTCTCCTCATAGCCAATCCATAACCAATATTAGATTTAATAGAAAAGTGACTTCAAACCATGTAACAATTGGCAATAATTGTAGAACAAGGGTTGTACAATGCAAGTTTACTGATATTCATATGCACTTAAAAAAAATGTTTGTGAAAATCCATTGCTATTATCTCCCGTGTAAACAGTTTGAAAAGGCATTCCTCCTCTTCAGCTGTATGGCTAACATTGATTATGAATGTGAAAGTATTGAAGTTATATTGTGACCTGAGAGAGGGTGAAGGAAAGTTGAATTCTATCGAACTTTTGGCAAAATTTTGGGATTTGATACAAAGATGTGCCGGTTAGGTTGATTGGCCATGCTAAATTCATAGAATCCTTCCAGTGCATAAGGAGGCCATTCGGCCCATCGAGTCTACACCCAGCACAATCCCACTTAAGCACTATTCCCGTAACCCCACAGGTTTCCCTAGGATTAGCAGGATCAATTTATCAGGTCAATCAACCTAACCCACACATCTTTGGATTGTGTGAGGAAAGTGGAGCGCCCAGAGGAAACCCATTCCAAAATAGGGAGATCGTGCAAACTCTACCAGTAACCCAAGGCCAGAACTGAATCCAGATCCCTGGCGCTAAGCACTGTGCCACCATGATGCCCAAACTGCCCTTTAGTGTCCAAAGGTGTGTAGGTTAGGTGGATTGACCATGTTAAATTGCCCCTTAGTGTCCAAAAATGTGCAGATTAAATGGATTGGCCATGCTAAATTGTCCCTTAGTGTCTAAAGATGTGCAGATTAGGTAGATTGACAATGCTAAGTTGCCCCTTAGTGTCTAAAGATGTACTACTTTTAAATTTTTTTTTATTTTTTACTCCATCTTTAACATTACAAATCCAATACTCAGAGTGGAGTGGGCAAACACAAATCCATTCCTTGCTTCAAAAACCAAATTCTTATTCGCAGCTACAGCTCAGCCTTCACCTTATTATTCCTACAAAACCCATCTCCAAACTCCATGGCCTGGGCCTCAGCACCTCCCTCTGCGACTGGATCCTGAACTTCCAAATCCTCCGACCACAATCAGTCAGGATAGGCAACAACATCTCCTCCGCGATCATCCTCAACACCGGTGCCCCACAAGGCTGTGTTCTACTGTAGTCCTTATACACCTATGACTGTGCGGTCAAATTTGTCTCCAACTCAATTTTCAAATTTGCTGATGACACCACCGTAGTGGGTAAGATCTCAAACAATGATGAGACAGGGTACAGGAATGAGATAGAGAATCTGATGAACTGGTATGGTGACAATAACCTTTCCCTCAACGTCAACAAAATGAAGGAGATTGTTACCAACTTCAGGAAGTGTAATGGAGAACACACCCTGTCTATATCAATGGGTATGAAGTAGAAATGGTCAAAAACTTCAGGTTTTTAGGTGTCCAGATCCCAACAACCTGATGCTATAGTAAAGAAAGCATCAAAGAAAACATTGCAGCAGATCAGATAGACTACATTAGCTGAGTCGTAGAGTACCTGATACACTGCAGGAAAAGATATTCCGAGGCATGGAAATTAGTAAGACTATGCAGGCGTTACAATGGATGAATGAACACCGGTAGACAATCATCAGGCAGGAGTGTTCTCTTCCTGTTGAGGAACACTTCAGAGTCAAGGGCATTCAGCCTCTGATCTTCGGGTAAGTGTTCTCCAAGGTGGCCTTCAATTCACACAACAATGCAGAATCGCTGAGCAGAAACTGATGGCCAAATTCCACCCATATGAGGATGGCCTCAACAGGGATCTTGGATTCATTTCACACTATCTGTAAGCTCCATGACTTGCCTCGGTTTGCAACATCTCACTTACTGTCCTGGCTGGAGACAATACACATCTCTTTAACTTGTGCTTAAACCTCTCTCCACTCGCATTGTCAGTACCCGTAAAGACTTGATTACCTGTTATCACTGGCATTCCATCCATTACATTATTATTCCCACAAAACCCATCTCCAAACTCCATGTCCTGGGCATCGGCACCTCCCTCTGCGACTGGATCCTGAACTTCTGAACTCTCCGACCATAATCAGTAAGGACAGGCCTCCACAATCATTCACAACACTGGTGCCCTACAAGGCTGTGTTCTTAGCTTCCTACTGTACTCCTCACATACCTATGAATGTGCGGCCAAATTCGTCTCCGATGTAAATTGAGTTTGTGTCTATACATGCTTGTGAACACAACTCCCACTCACTTGATGAAGGAGCAGCACTCTGAAAGTTTGTACTACTAAATAAACCGATTGGACTTTAACCTGGCCTTGTGAAAACTTCTTACTGTCTCCACTCAAGAGAAATGCTGGCATCTCCACATCACCCGCACAGGTACATTATCCTGTACTCCTCATCGCTGTCATTTGGCTACTGTCAACAATAACTTTCTAGAGGAAGTTGGATGCATCCTTAAAGGGAACTTACAGGGCAAGGGGAGGGGAAAGAGGTGTTAGGTCGGGAGGAAATGTCAGTTTCAGGAACTAATTTTATGAGTGTAAAGGTTTTAAATTCGTTTAAACAAATTTTGCTTGCCCACTCGCTTCTTTAGAACAGTTCCGTCTTTATATGAAAAGTACTCTGTAAAGAAATTTAGATGTTGTTTCTCAGCTTCAGTAGGATGGAGTCTGAGAGCTGGGACAGCAGAGCCACCTGTTGGACACTGTCCATATTGCTGTCCTCTTCCCCCCCCCCGCCCCCGCCATGAGAAAACAGACTCATTTCCTTTTAAGGAGAATATGAAAATAAGGTAAGAAGGTGCATTATCAATGTACAATAAAGGGCACATGAAGAATCTTTTGAAACGTTTCGGAGGAGTTCCACTATCAGAATAACAAATAGTTCTGAATGGAGAAAAATTGTGTGGTTTGAAAAAGTGAGTCAGTGTGACTGTAAAAGAACGTGACTGATGCCCAATAGCAAGGTGTACAATATTCAACTTTATTGGTAAGATTTATGGAATTATAACCAATGGCAGCATTGTGGATTGTGAGACTTAATGTCAAAATTAAGGAAGCTGTTGGCTAAGAAAAATGTTATGGAGAAACTGGTATTTAGCAAGAAAATTCCTTGTTAGTATTCTGAGAAGAAAAGTTCTATCAGAAAGGCAAGACCTCAAAAGTGTCTTGTGAACCTTCTGCTCTCCCCCCACCTTAAGGGCAAACTAGGGGCAATAAACTGGTTAAAGTCAAGGCAAAAATCGTGTAAGAGCAAGGTGGTGGCCAAAAAGAGAAATAACCACAACCTGTTGCGAAAGATGTTCCACAGTTCAAAAAACATGTGGTTAAGTGCACTTGCCGTTGCTAAATTTACCTTAAGTGTACCCAGACAGATGCTGGAGTGTGGTAACTAGGGGATTTTCACAGTAACTTCATTTCAGTGTTACTGTGAGGCTACTCACTGGTCAGCAATGTACTCCACACTGTCTGGATGTTTCTCAGTCACAGGGAGTGCCAACTACTCCAGTACATTGGTCTCCCTTAAAACATAAGAACATGAGAAATAGGAGCAGGAATAGGCCATACAGCCGCTGGAACCTGCCTTGCCATTCAATAAGATCATGGCTGATTTGTAATGGTTCAGTACCACTTTCCTGCTTTCTCCCCGTAACCCTTAATTCCCTTGTCAGTTAAAAACTTATCCACTCTTGACTTGAACATATTCAGAGAGGAAGCCTCCACCACCTCTTCAGGCAGAGAATTCTAAAGATTCACCACCCTCTGTGAAGAAATCCCTTAGCAACTCCGATCTGAACCCCCCCCCCCCCGGCCCCCACCGCTAATCTTGAGGCTGTGCCCTCTAGTCCTGCTATCTTTGTTAAGTGGGAAGAATCTCTCAACCTTTACCCTATCCATCACCTTCATTATCTTATATGTCTCCATAAGATCCCCTCAGCCTTCTAAACTCCAAAGAGTACAAACCTAGCCTATAGAGTCTCCCCTTAATAATCCATCGCCCTCATTTCTGGTATCAGTGTAGTAAACCTTCTCTGCACCCCCTCCAAGGCCAATATATCCTTCCTCAAATGCGGCGACCAAAACTGCACACAGTACTCCAGCTGCAGCCTCACCAGCACCCTGTACAGCTGTGACAGAACCTCCCTACTTTTATATTCTATCCCCTTATCTATAAAGGCCAAAAACAACATAAAGGGCCTGATTTTGCCTGATTAGGGTCTGTGATAAAATCGGGTGTGAGGCCTTTATTGCGATCTGCACCCAAGCCCAAATAGTCGGGGACTTTACTGAGACATGTGGATTGTGTGGATCTGTTCCGCACCCAAATCATAGAAACATAGAACAGTACAGGACCTTTGGCCCTTGATTTCGTGCCAAGCTATGTCCAAACCCAAGATCAAGCTGTCCTACTCCCTGTCATTCTGGTGTGCTCCATGTGCCTATCTAATGACCACTTGAAAGTCCTTAAAGTGTCTGAACTCCACTATCACAGTAAGGAGTGTATTCCACATCCCAACCACTCTGAGTAAAGAAATCAGGCCCAACGACAGTTTAAATACATTTGAATGCGTTTAAATTGAATTAATGAACTACCCGCCCAACTCTATTGGCAATTCCCCCTTTACCGCCGTGTTCGCTGATCCGGGACTGTGCTGTTACAGATCCACTAAATATAAGTCTTGAGTCGGCTGCTCCAGTCTCTGAAGAGGCCTTTCGTTGTTTCCAACTGTTCTCTGACTCAGATCAATGGTGAGGGTGGACGTGGGTCAGGTCATTCACTAGTGGGGTGAGGGGGGGGAGGGGGAGGAGGGGAGTCTGGTTTTTGGGGAGGGAGGAGGGGAGCGAGGTCAGATTGCTGTTTGATTGAGGGGAGGAGGGGAGTGAGGTCAGATTACTGTCTGGTTGAGGGGGAGAGGAGGGGAGTGAGGTCAGATTACTGTCTGGTTGAGGGGGAGAGGAGGGGAGTGAGGTCAGATTACTGTCTGGTTGAGGGAGAGGAGGGGAGTGAGGTCAGATTACTGTCTGGTTGGGGGGAGAGAGGGGAGTGAGGTCAGATTACTGGTCTGGTTGAGGGGAGAGGAGGGGAGTGAGGTCAGATTACTGTCTGGTTGAGGGGGAGAGGAAGGGAGTGAGGTCAGATTACTGTCTGGTTGAGGGGGGAGGAGGGAAGTGAGGTCAGATTACTGTCTGGTTGAGGGGGAGAGGAGGGGAGTGAGGTCAGAGGGATCTCTGGTTGGGTGGAGGCAGGAGGTTCCACTACCGCTCTGTGGGTGATTGATGGGGTGGGGGGGTCAGGGGTGGCAATAGGTCTGGATAACAGGGGAGTGGGGTGAGGTGGATAAGGGAGGTAGTGATGTGTGTGTCCTCCTCATCTTGCCCCCCCCCTGCCCACACACATCACTGCCCCTCTTATCTATCCCTCCAGACTGATCACCACCCCTTGTCCCACACCTATTGCTCGCAGAGTGGCAGCGTACACCCCTGCCTATCCCCAGAGATACATCTTAACCTCCCTCCTCCCCGCCACCTTCTGGGATACACCCTTACTCTCGCTTTCACTCCTGGGCTGCTTTCTCCACTTTCTGCAGCTCAGGAGGGATCTGACATGGGAGCGCTTTTTCAATTTTTTTTTCCAATCATTCCAGCAGCGCTAAATCCCGCCCACAGTGCGAATGGGACTGGAGATGGCTGAGAGTGATTGGGTGTCGTCGAAAGGGGATTTCTGAGTTGGGTCTGTACTACACTCAGACTCTACACTTAGAATCAAAATGGTAAAATTGGGCCCAAAATATTAATAAAAATCAGTCAGTTTTTAGGCAGTTCAGCGTTGTAATAGTATGGACTTATAGTAGGAAGCTAACAACATATTGGTAAAAGGTAGGAATTTTATGTGCCAACCTGAAGATTAAAATGTGCAATATTTGAGCAGGATTTTGATAGGTGCTGCCTAAGAAGCCGTGGTAAGTTGCTGCAGTGCACCTTGTAGATGCCACTGTGCATCAGTGGTGGAGGGATTGAAGGTTCATTTACTTACTCATATTCTTTCAGACAGCACCTGGATTTTTATCAATTCCTTCTGTCCAAATATGTGTGTTACACAGAGAATTGGTTATGATTTGCATGGAATTGATGCTGATTTCACGTCTCAATTCTACTTCCTTGCACTGGTTTATCATCGAAAGACAGCCTGAGGATAAAGGTAAAAGCAGAAAGAGGAGCAGACTAATTAAGTTGGTCAGTTGTCTGTAAGTCTGTGACACAAATCCCACTTCAGCTGCTCTTCCAAAGCCAGAGGAGTTCAGCCAGGGAGTTTGGAGTGACAGCCACAAGATTGGAAGGACGGACCCCTTGGATAACAGGTGCATTTGATAGAATTCAACCTTGCCTCGGGCAGCAATAGCCTTGTGGTGTTATTGTTCGATTATTAATCACTTAATGTTCTGAGGAACCGAGTTCAAATCCCACCATGGCAGGCAGTGGAATTTGAATTCAATAAAAAAAAATCCGGAATTAAGAATCTACTGATAACCATGAAACCATTATTGGAAAAACACCTGTCTGGTTCACTAATGCCCTTTAGGGAAAAAAATCTGCCATCCTTACCTGGTTTGGCCTACATGTGGCTCTAGAGCCCCAGTAACATGGTGACTCTTAACTGCTCTCTGATATGGCCTAGCAAGCCACTCAGTTCAAGGGTAAGAAGGGTTGGGCAATCCTTTTGCCTGAGTACCACCAATATTTGAAAGCCACTTGTGTTTTTTGATTGAGATGAAGTTCAGATCCTGTCAATATAGACCTGGTTTGATTGAGCCCAAAACGGGATGTTTATCTTGTAGGCTTGGATCTGGTTTGTCCCTTGTGGCGATCTTGATTGGACTTAATTGGCTTTTTGATGGGGAATAAAGTACTAAACAAAAGTAGAGATGAGAAATAAATGTCAGCCAGCAACGCGCCATGTCCCATGAATTAATTTAAAAAAAAGTGCTGGAATAAAATGGTATGAGTTTAGTGGAATTGTAGACGTGGGGCCTGAACAAAGGTTTGCCAAATTTAACACTGATCTGCCAACCAATTTGTACTTCAAACTACGTGTATTTAGAATTCTGTCAGATTTATGTACTTTATGGCTTCCTGGGAGTTACAAAGCTCATGTGCAGAGCAGGAAGGGTAAGCCCTTTATCCATTTCAGTGCTTTTCCAAACTCTTAATATGATTTCAACTTAAATCCGATTCAAGATCCCCACGAAGGAGACATACAAGATGGGCATTACATCTGATTTCACACTCCATCCTACCCTCAATCTTAGCTAATGATGTCCATTCAGACTGCAGAGTGCACACTTAAACATTTTCCCCACTCCATTATTAAAATGCTTATATACTGACTCATGTTAGACTGCTCCACTCAATATTTAAGCAATGTTAATTTTCCAACTGTACTTTGTATTTAGATTAAACTTTTGGTTTAAAATCATATCAAGTATCTAAGGATTAAAAATGACCTGGCCGCTTCAGAATTTGCAAAGCTGACAGCCAGGAATACACAGGGCTGCCTGAAATCACCATGCCAGGGATGATCTTCAAGTTTGCCAGGATTAGAAGAGATACAAAACCTGGCATAGAGTGATGACATCGACGCTGACTCCAGCCTGAGCCCAGCCAATCTGCCAGGACCTTCAGGGTCCCATCCTTTGCAGGCATGCTACAGCAGGGGTGGATAAATGGCCACTAGACCTACTTCACTGAGCCCCAGGTTATCAGTGTCATGTGCCAGGGGCCCTGCATTGTTGGTACTGCTGATGTGTACGGCCAAGGGAGGGTAAAGGAAGAGTTTGAGAGGGAAGGAGGCTGAGTGGGGGAGGGGGAGGTGCCTGGGAGGGGAGGGGGTCTGTGTAGGGGCGAAGGCACCTCCATGAGGGTATCATGTCAGATAAACTATGTCTGCTCGCGTGTCTGTGCGCGCGTGTCTGTGCGCGCGTGTCTGTGCGCGCGTGTCTGTGCGCGCGTGTCTCTCTGTGTGCGGGTCTGCGTGTGTGTGTCTGTCTGTGTGTGTGTGTTTGATGTTGGGGGTTGCCGTTCATTGCTGAGGATTTAGCACAAAAAGTACAGCACAGGAACAGGCCCTTCGGCCCTCCAAGCCTGTGCTGACGAGGATGCTGTAAATAAACTAAAATAAAAACTTTCTGCCCTTACTCAGTCCATATTCCTCTAGTCCCTCCCTATTCATGTATCTATCCAGATGCCTCTTAAATGTTGCTAACATGCCTGCTTCCACTACTATCCCTGGCATTGCATTCTAGGCACCCGCCCCTCCAAGTCTCTCGATGAAAATCTTCCCCCTCACATCTCCCTTAAACTTTCCCCCTCTCATCTTGAACCTGTGCCCTCTTGTAATTGACACTTCCGCTCTGGGAATAAACCTCTGACCATCCACTCTGTCTATGCCTTTCACAAATTTTTAGACCTCTATCAGGTCTTCCCTCAGTCTCTGTCTTTCCTGTAAGAAGCCTGAATACACCAGGATGCCCGCCCTGCCCTTCAATCAGTGGGCCTATAAAAGCCACACACACGCCAGCTGCGAATTTGCCCTCAACTAGCTGTTCTCAAGTTTATTCACCAGTTGCTGTCTAATTTGGCTGTAATTGGTCCTTGCCCAATTAAGCACCCTCACCCGAAGGCCACTCTTGTCCTCATCCATGACTACCCGAAATCTTATGGAATTATGGTCACTGAACCCAAAATACTCCTCCACTGAACCATCAATCACCTGGCCTGGCTCATTGCCCACTACCAAGTGTGGTATGGTTGGCAGTTCCCCCTTGGGTCCAACATTGTATGAAAAACTCAACCACTGCAGACTCCCTGCTGGACTGGCGGGTGATCAGCGAGGGCTTATTTGAATTGAGCTGCGAGCCCGCTAGTTACATTTCAAGTTGTTGATTTGCATATGCATCGGGTTCGTGCCCGATACGTGTGGGAACCTGACAAGGGCTGGCAGCGCGGCCTTGGAAGTCGCAGTGGATTTGGCACCCAGTGCAAACATCGTGCCAATGCCCGATTCTGTGGGCCATCAGGATTCACGATCAGAGTGAATGGACATGGAGAATCCCCCCCATTTTCTTTCATAATGATGATACTTAAAGCATTGAATAGTGGTAATCCAGAGTTCCAATCTAATGCGCTGGGGAGGCATAGGTTCAAATTTTAGCCTGAAGAATTTAAATTCAATTGACTGATTTCTGTTCTGGTCGGAGGCAGGCTCAATCGTGGCATTAAAGAGATAACTAGATCAGAATTATACAATCTTTACAAATGAGGCTCTCCAGCCCATTGAGCCTCCACTGATAACACCCAGATTCTATACCCACATAAAGCGCTTAACCCTGAAAATGGTTTTGGTAGATAAGAGAGTGTAAAAATGGTAAAAGATAAAGTGACAAAACAGGACGATGTGTCTTGTGGATGAGGTAGGGGCAGAATGCAGCTTAGCTAATTAGCACCAAGATTATGACATGAACTGTAAATGTGACATTAATAGATTCAGAGGAGATAACCACATTGTGGTCTACGTACTGGTGAAAGTATAGAACAGAAAGGATCCAGAGCATAGGGCAAGCTATTGCAAAAACAGAAATAGTGAAAAACAACAGGAATTAAGCTAACCACAGAGATCCGCGATTCAGGTTTGATCTCGTTTGCAATACAGAGATATAGTGTTTGATTAATCTTTGTTTACTGTATGTAGGTTTCAGCTGTGATGTGCCCATCATTTAGTGCTTTGAGCATCTTTGAACTTGACTTGGCCTCTCCGTTGTGCATGTGGGAGAAGCTCGATTAAATTTGCCTTGTTACACTCAGGTCTGAAGATTTAATCTTTATCTGTTGTTGTGTTCGCCGAGCTTGGCAATTGGCTTGCAGACGTTTCATCACCAAACGAGGAAACATCGTCAGTGCTTAGCTGTGGGTGTGTTCCTGCATAGTACCTACGTTTATATAGCAAATTGAACAGTAGTAAATCTACTTGCTTTTGATTGGTTAATTGCAATGACCCTAGTCCTATTTGATTAATTAATTGTTGAACTTGCTGTGTTGTGATTCCATCATTTCAGTGACCATGCTCCACTTTGCTTGGTTGTTTGATCTCTCTGTGATTCTTTTTTTAGTTCATTTGAGGTCCTTGTCTTGAAATTTGATTGGTTGCTTTTTGGGATTCGCTGGAATTGTTGCATCTGCATCCGATCTTGTCCCTTGATCGCCTTGCGGGTCAGTTTGAATCTTAGTGCTGAGTGCTCCGATTATTCAGTTCTTTCCTGTGCAGCGGTTGATACATTGGATCAATATCTACATGCCGATTGATCGCATGTTCGGTTGAGTGCCACGCGTCGATAAATTCACGTTCTTTCTTCGTTTTTGCCTGACCTAGCACGGTCACGCTATTCCAGTTGAACTGATGTCCTTCTTGGTCCTCATGGACTGATACTAATGACAATGGATCGTGTCTTCGGCTTGCAAGTTGACGTTCATGTATTCTGGTTGATAGTTTCCTTCCAGTTTGTCCTACGTAGTGCTTTTCATTGCAGGGAATTTTGTAAATGACGTTGGTCTTATTCAATGTTTCTCATTGTCCTTTTGGTTTTGAGAGTGCCTGTCGAAGTGTATTCGTAGGTTTGTGCACCACAGTTATGCCACGTTGTCGTCGTAATCTTGCTGTCATTTCGCTAATACTCTTGATGTAGGGTAGACTGACTCTTCTATTTCCTGTACTGGTGGTAGTAGATGCCGAGTTGGTGTGACGTAAGGATCTCCGGATGAAGTTCCTTGGATAGCCATTCTTCTGGAAGACTTGGTACAGTCGTTTTCCTTCTTTTACTTTAGCTCCTATTGTGTTGTAGTGTGTTTCAATTCGCTTGAACATGGTCCGAATGCAGCTGCGTTTGTGGCATTTGGGATGGTTACTATGATAACTCAGGATCTGATCAGTATGGGTTTCTTTCCTGTATACTTCGGTGTGAAGTTCACCATTCGGGGTTTCTCGAAATAAGCACATCTAGGAAGGCCACCGTTTGCCGCCGTTTTCCATTTCCATTGTGAACTTGATGTCTTCGAAGACATTGTTAAGTGACTGGTTTGCTCTTGCCAGCTCACTCTTCTTGATTATGGTGAATGTATCATCAACGTAGCGGACCCACAGTTTTGGGTTGAGTTTCGGTAGAATCATCCGTTCTAGTTTTTGCATACTGACTTCTGCAATGAATCCAGAAATTGGAGAGCCCATGGGTGCACCTTTGAGTTGTTCATAGTAGTCTCCATCAAATTCAAAATAAGTTGTCAGGCAAAGGTCCAGGAGTTCGCAGGTATCTTCTTTTTTTTAAGATTTAAAGATTTAATCTTTATTAAACCCACCAACGATTGGCACTGAAAGCAGCAACTGATGATATGGCTCCTAATTTATTTCGCTACCTGTAGTTAGGGTAGTCTGCCATGTGGTTGACTGTTGAATGTGAGTTGTGGTACCAAAAACAGATGGAGGGAAAATCAGACCCTAAGTGGGACAGAATAAAGGAAGAAGTCCCATGAACGGAGTGACTGAGCAAAGGTAACTTAGAGGGAATTATACAAATCTAGAGCAGGTGGGACAGATAGCTTCCTCTGCCACTCCAAATAGCTGGAAGGATAGGGACCTAGGAATTAGGAGCAGAAGTAGGCAAATTCAGCTCTCGAAACTGCTCCACCATTCAATCATATCACAGCTGGCCGCTCCCTGGTCTCAAATCCACCTCCCCACCTCATCCTGATTTCCATTTTTAAATTTAGAATTATATCTACCTCCTTCCCATAACCACTCAACGATTCAGACTCCAGCACGCTGTGGGGCAGCGAGTTCCACAAATTCACCACCCTCTGCGAGAAGTAACTCCTCCTCACCTCAGTATTGAACCCTACTGGACAGATGTAACTGGAATAGAGAATGTGATGGTGCAATATGTAGATGATATCCTAAGTCTATTGGTAGGAGAGAAGGAGCATGTAAGGACAGTAAATAAAGAATTAAACTGAATGAAATATGTGAGGCCACAAAACACTGCTTGCAACGTCAGAAGTTACCTACCTGGGCCATATGATTAGAAAGGGAAAGAGCTACTAGAAACAGGGACATTAAGAACAATGTCAAACACATGATTAAGAGCCAAATGGGAATCTTTATCATTACCTGCTGACAAAACGTGTACAAATTGTCAAGGATCTGGCAGGAAGGGAATGAATGTAGAAACATAGAAATTAAAAGCAGGAATAGGCCATTTGGCTCTTTAAGGCTGTTCTGCCATTCATCTTGATCACAACTGATCATCAAATTCAATTTCCTGTTCCCCCCCACTCCACTTTCTCTCATATCCCTTGATGCCTTTAGCTGCAA
Organism: Sphyrna mokarran; assembly: GCA_024679065.1. Lineage (NCBI taxonomy): Eukaryota > Metazoa > Chordata > Chondrichthyes > Carcharhiniformes > Carcharhinidae > Sphyrna > Sphyrna mokarran. Next base: position 107,849,638 of record JAGIQG010000009.1, on the reverse strand, counting down.
GAGCTATAGAAACATGAGTAAATATGAGAGTAGAAATATGAGTGTTTGAGAGAAGTTGAAAGTGATGAGAGTAGTGGGATTCCTGGGTATAATAACTCCATGAGCAGACTGTAAAGGAACGGTGTTTTTACTACACAAAATAAAGAAAACAAAAACCACAAGCCTATGATGCACACAACAGGTCCCAACTGGGAGAATATAACAATGGATCTACTCAGGGTCTTGCTTTATACCTGGCTCGGTGTATGAGTTCCACCTGGTTAGCTAATTAAACCACCCCAAGGTGCTTGTATTCAAGGAACACTACAGAGAAGTCAATCAGTGATGTCCCCATGCAAGTCCTAAGGGTTATCACATCAAGAAGCCTTTGGAAGGAGATAGGGTGAAGGAATCATGTGTGTGTATCTCTAGGAATTATTAGGAAGGGACTCCTTGCACCACGTGGATAGTAGTGAGTATGGAAAGGAGTTTCAAAGCCGAGGAGCGGACCCCAGGAAGATACTCAGCCAAGGTGGCTGAATTAAAAGTCTTAACTAATCAGTAAAGCCAGCCAGAGATCAGAGAATTAATGTTTACACTGATAGCATGGTCAGGCAGGGGATATGTCACCTGGATGGTAGGCTGGAGGACACATACAGCATGAGAAGCAAATGAGGGACCTTATTGGAGGAACTCGGGTTACAGGAGCAGTAATCATAGAATCCATTGATATAGGGTGAACAGTTGGAAGCTTTTTCCCAGGTCAGCAATGACAAACACAAGGGGTCACAAGTTCATAGTAAGGGGGTATTTTACACAGAGGACGGTGGGTGCCTGGAATGCATTCCAAGCATGGGCAATAAATGTTGGCCAGCCAGCGATGCCCATGTCTCATGACTGAATAAAAAAAATTGAGTGCCACAGTCATTGTCCATGGATACTCTCCAGTTCCCCGTGGCACCAAATCTTGCAGCACGCAGCAGATGTGACCAACTGATTCCCTGGACATGTATAACTTTCATTGACATTGTTTCTGGGACATACCCAACTATATGAGGCACTAACTGAGTATACAAATTAGCAGGTCATGCTGCAGCTGTACAGAGCCTCATTTAGCCTTAGTTAGGCCTCATTTAGAATATAGTGTACAATTCCAGTCACCACACTACCAGAAGGATGTGGATGCTCTGGAGAGGGTACTGAAGAGATTTACCAGGACGTTGCCTGATATGGAGGGCATTGGCTATGAGGAGAGGATGGAGGAACTCAGTTTGTTCTCACTGGAACGACGTAAGTTGAGGGGGCGACCCTGATAAATGTTTATAAAATTATGAGTGGCACAGACAGAGTAGATGCTCTTTCCTAGGGCAGAAAGATCAAGTACTAGGGGGCGTCGATTTAAGGTGCACGGGGAAAAGTTTAGAGGAGCTGTGCGAGGCAAGTCTTTTACACAGAGGGAGGTGGATGTCTGGAATGCAATGCCCGGCGAGGTGGTGGCAGTGGGTACGATAGTGGCATTTAAGAGGCAACTAGGCAAATGCGTGAATAGGATGGGAATGGAAGGATATGGACTCTGTAAGTGCATATGGTTTTAGTTTAGGCAGGCTTCATGTTGGGTGCAGGCTTGGAGGGCTGAAGAGCCTCTTCCTGTGTACTTTTCTTTGTTCTTTGTTCCTTATGTCTGTAGGATCTGGGGCTGGTGAGACACATGCGTGTGATGACTCACTGGGTGGGTTCATCCTCTGTGCGTAGTACCCACTTTTCCATCCTTTTCACTCTGTTGCTCCTGCCTTTGACATCTTTATATTTTTCTCCTTTGCTATACAAGTAAAAGGGGTGAAAGTGAGATCACCAGACCCCTTGTTCCAGGCAGTCTCCATGCTGACATTCCAAAGAGAGAGACTTGTTGGATAACATTGGTCTACTATTCTTTTTCCGTTCCATAACTTCAACTGCCTCTCACAGACTCATGTCATTGCCACAAAATCCATAGGCAGCTCTTAGTTCGAAGCTGATTGGATAAGAACCTCCCCCCCCACCTCCGCCAACCCCACACCACAGTGGTGATATATTCCTAGACTCCTGACAGTGCAAAAATAGACCATTCGGCCCATCAAATCTGCACCAACACCAATCTTACCCAGGCCCTGTCCCCATAACCTCACTCATTTACTCTGCTAATCCCTCCAACCTACACATCTAAGGGGAAAATTAGTTTGACCAAACCACCTAACCCGCACATCTTTGGAGTGTGGGAAGAAATCGGAGCACCCGGAGGAAACCCACACAGACACGGGAAGAATGTGCAAACTCCACACAGACTGTGGCCCGAGCTGGGAATCGAATCTGCGCCCCTGGCCCTGTGGGCAGCTGCGCTAACCACTGTGCCACCGTGCTGGCCCTATTTGGTCACTCCACGGGCATCCTGAGTTCTCAGGTGTAGGTATTGTCCTCAACTACACTCCAAAGCCTTGTGCCTAGCTTGGGTGCCCACTTGTCAACAGACACCTCATCACAGAGCCAAGAATTAGGAGTGCTCTCCTATGGACAGTGTGTCACTGCTAACTTCCAAAAGGGTTACAGTTGCTTGCTCACTCAGGCAATAGTGTAGGCACATCGTGGCAGTCATTGATTTTTTTTAAGTCTGTGAGCCAGGGATTAAATGCTGAGTAGCAATCAGTGGCATTCACGTACATTAGTGCTACTTGAGTGGGCTAGTGTATGACGATTATGAATCCAAGCATGACAATTGAGCTCAAGCTGAGAGATCTCTGTGGCAATTCTGATCACTGCACTGATTGAGGGCTGTAACTAGTTGCCTTCCTCAGGGATCAGTGCTGGGACCTTATTTAAGTGATTTGAAGGGAAATGTAATTGGTTTGATTAGTAAGTTTGCAGATGACAGAAAAGTTGTGCAATTGAGGGTAGCAATGAGAACCATCAGAGGCCGTTAGTTAATTGGGCGGAGAGATGGCAGATGGAGTTTAATCCAGACAAACATGAGGTAATGCTTTCTGGAAGGTCTAATACAGGTGGAAAATCTACAATAAATGGCAGAACTCTTGATAGGCAGAAGGATCTGGGTGTACAGGTACACAGGTTACTAAGTGGTAGAGAAGGTCATCAAGAAGGCATACGGCATGCTTGCCATCATCGGCTGGGGCACCGAGTTTAAAAATTGGCATGTCATGTTGCAGCTTTATAGAACCTTGGTTAGGCTGCACTTGGAATGTAGTGTTCAATTCTGGTCGCCACACTACCAGAAGGATGTGGAAGGTTTGTGGAGGGTCGAGAAAAGATTTATCCCAATGTCGCTTGCATGGAGGGCACTAGCTATGAGGAGAGGTTGGAAAAACTTGGATTGTTCCCACTGGAAAATCAGAGGTTGAGGGGTGATCTGACACAAGTCCACAAGGTTATAAGGGGCATGGACAGAGTGGATAGTCAGAAGTTTTTTTCCCAGGGTGGAAGAGTCAGTTACTGGGGCCACAGGTTTAAGGTGTGATGGGCAAGGGTTAAAGGAGGTATACAAGGCAAGTCTTTTTACGTAGAGGGTGGTGGGTCCCCAGAACTTGCTGCCAAGGGAGATAGTGAAAGCAGATATGAGAGTGACATTTAAGGGGTATCTTGACAAATACATGAATATAATGGGAATAGAGTGATATGGTCCCCAGAAGAATAGGGTGTTTTAGTTCAGTCAGGCAGCATGGTCAATGCAAGCTTGGATGGCTGAAGGGCTTGTTCCTATGCTGTAATTTTGTTCTTTATTATGGCATTTTTCCTTGCCCTATCAATATCCTGTCGCAGAAACCCTGCTTGTGGGAAATTGTCAGTCTGTACTGACTCCCTACCCTACTGACTTTGCACTGAAGTCCATGCCCCAGTTTTTGCATCCCTTTGCACATCACTTCCAAGAGGCTCATGGCATGGCAGCAGACAGCATCCTCTGAAATACTGCTGTTCAGACTTGGCTGTCAAGCCCCATGTCCCCCAGCACTTCCCCTCTGCCCCACATTCCCCGACTCATCCCTCCATCCCTTCGACTGAAACCCCATAAACCCTGAGCCAGAGCATAGAGAAACATAGAAACTGGAAGCAGGAATAGGCCATTTGCCCCTTTAAGCTTGCTTTGCCATTTGTCTTGATCATGACTGACCATCAAATTCAATATCTTGATTTCACTCCCCCGCCCCTTCTACTAGATCCCTCGATCCCTTTAGCCCCAAGAGCTATATTCTGGACTTGACAACCACTGGTTTCATTCTTTCTGAATCTATCCTGTTAGAATTTTGCAAGTTTCTGAGATCTCTCATTCTTTTAAACTCCAATGAATACAATCTAAGTGAATTAGTCTCTCCTCATATGACATACCTGCCATCCCAGGAATCAACGTGGTAAATCTTTGCTGTACTCCCTCTACAATAAGGACATCCTTTTGCAGATAGGACACCAAAACTGCACACAATATTCCAAGTGTGGACTCAGCAACACCAAATACAATTGCACCTGATCACCCTTATTCCTACACTCAAATTCTTTTGCTATGAAGACCAACATACCATTTGCCTTCTTTGCTGTCTACTGTACCTACCTGCATGCTTACTTTTAGCAACTGATGCATGCACACTCCAAGATCTTGTTGAGTATCCACCTCTTTCAATTTAAGTAATAATCTGTCGTCCTATTATTGGTTCCATATAGATAACTTCACATTTATCCACAATATACTGTATGTGCCATGCAGTTGTCCATACACTCAGCCTGTCCAAATCACACTGAAACATCTCTGTATCCTTCTCACAGCTCACCCTCCCACCCAACTTTGTATTGTATGCAAATTTGAAGATAATACATTCAGTTCCCTCTTCCAAATCATTAATATACAATGAGAGCAGTTGGGGTCTTGCATAGATCCCTGCCAAATCCAATAGTCACTGACTGCCAATCAAAAAAGACCTACTTATGTTTCCTATCTGCTAACCAGTTTTCTATCCATCTCAATGCATTACTTGCAATGTGTACTGTAGGGATCCTATCATTCTCTAAATCCCATGTGCTTTAACTTTACACAGTAGTCTGTTACGTGAGACCTTGTCGAAAGTCTCCTGAGACTCTAAATAAATCACATCCACTGGTTCTCCTCAGTCAACTCTATTAGTTACATTGTCAAAAAATTCAAATAGATTTGTCAAGCATGATTTTCCTTTCGTAAATCCATGCTGACTTTGTCTGATTATATCACTGCCTTCCAAATGCCTAGTTATGAAATCCTTGATAATAGATTTGAACAACTTCCCCAGTATTGACATTAGGCTCACTAGTCTATAGTTTCCTGTTTTCTCTCCACTTCCCTTTTTTGAATGGGAGTGGGCTTTTAATATAAGTGGGCTTATATTAGCTACCCTCCAATATGAAGGAACTATTCTAGAGTCCAAAGAATTTTGGAAAATAGCCTCCAATGGTTTTACTATTTCCAGGGGCACTTCCTTAAATACTCTGGGATGAAGATTATCAGAGCCTGAAGATTTATCCATTCTTCAATCCCATCAATTTCCCATAACCACTTTTTTACTAATGCTGATTTCCTTCAGCTCGTTGCTAAAGTATGTTTCTCTCAACACTTCAGGCATATTTTTCATATCTTCTTTTGTGAAGACTGAAGCAAAGTACAAATTTAGTTCTTTGCCCATTTCTTTATTCCCCGTTATGAATTCTCTTCTTTCTGACTGTTAGGGGCCTACATTCATTTTTGTGAATCTTTTTCTCTTTATGTATCTATAGAAATTTTTAAAGTCAGTCTTTTTGTTCCCCACTAGCCTACTTTCACACTCTATTTTTCCCTCCTTAATCAATCCCTTGGTCCTTCTTTGCTGAAATTTAAACAGCTCCCAATCCTCAGGCCTATTTCTTTTCTTGCGAATTTGTATGCATTTTCCTTGAATCTGATACTCTCTCTAATTTCCTTGTAAGCCATGGATTGATCACAATTCCCTTACCACTCGTGCTAAACAGGAATAAACAACTTCTGGAGTTCACCTATCTGTTCTTTAAGTGCCTGTCTATTGCCTTTCCTTTCACTAATGTTTCCCAGTACATTATGATGTAATTCATGCCTCATACCATCATAGATACCTTTATTGAGATTCAGGACTCTGGTCTCAGAATCAACTTCACCACTATCCACCTTGACAAAGAATTCTACCGTATTATAGTCACTTGTCCCCAAGGGTTCTCTCACAACTAGATTGCAAGCTGGGAATCGAACCCAGGCCCCTGATGCTGTGAGGCAACAGTGCTAACCACTGTGCCAAGGTGCCGCACCGTGAGTTATGAATGCACATAACTCATGGGACCTGGGGAACAGGAAATGTCACTCACTGCGAGGTATTCTGATGGGTGCTGTGATGCTGAATCTCCACTTTGTTTACTGCCATCAAACTCCGCACCAGCACAAGAATGTCTTCTAGGAATGGGATAAGGAGGAATGTCTTCACCCAGAGAGTGGTGAATGTGTGGAATTCATTACCACAGTAAGTAGCTGAGGCCAAAACTTTGTATGATTTCAAGGAATTTTAGATATAGCTCTTGGGGCTAAAAAGATCAAGGGATATGGGAAGAAGGGGGAATCAGGATATTGAATTTGATGATCAAATGAATGGTGGAGCAGGGTCGGACGGCTAAATCGCCTACTCCTGCTTCTAGTTTCTGCATTTCTACCTCCTTACTGGCTAACTGAATTGCTCGCTCCTCAAAGTTCAGGAGGATATCCTGTTCAGGCATTCAATAGTCTCCTCCTTGTTATCTGCCAGTTTGTCCTATATGAAGACAGATAGAGAAAGTGGAAGCAGGAGACCAGATGATAAAGGGTGGCACAGTGGCACAATTATTAGCACTGCTGTCTCTCAATGCTGGGATCCCAGCTTCAATTCCAGCCTTGGGTCACTGTCTGTGTGGAGTTTGTACGTTCTCTGTGTGGGTGTCCTCCGGGTGCTCCGGTTTCCTCCCACACTCTAAAGATGTGCGGGCTAGGTTCATTGGCCATATTAAATTGACCCTAGTGTCAAAGGGGATTAGCAGGGATAAATATATGGGGATACAGGAATTGTGGTCAGTGCAGACTTGATGGGCTGAATGGCCTCTTTCTGCACTGTAGGGATTCTATGATCTATGATAAGTATGCCTGGCATGTGCGAGTGGTGAGTGGGTCCATATGTGGGATAACGGTATGACCCACGGGGGAAAAGAGGGAGCGAATGGTGGTGTACCCTGAATTGGTGTTGAGTGAGCTCTCTGGGGATGTGAGAGTTGAGAGCAACGAGATGGGTGACATACCCTGGCAGAACGCAAGGATTCATTTGTCTGCATCCTGCACTTGTTGGGTCTCCTCCTCTGAATGGGATTGGTGCCCTGACGCCCGCTGTGCCCGCCTCCCAGATACCATGGCAATTCTCCACAACATCGCGCAATCTCTCCAGAGAGGTGTCTGAGAACTTCGGCGCACACTTCCTGTCAGCCCACCCACTTCCCAGTGAGCCGTGAAACGAAGCAGCCTTTAAATCTGGCCCCAGTATGATCACAGCGCTGAGATGGAGTAGATACATCAGAGACTGCTCTGCCAGCGATATGGCCTGGAACACACGCCTGTAAACTTTTCGCCACTCATTGCTGCTCTATGGCCTTGCAGTTTAGAAAACATAGAAGATAGGAGTAGGAGTAGGCCCTTCAAACCTTCTCCGCTGATTGTCCGACTCAAGTTCATAAACACATAACACAAGAGATTAGGAACACACATCCCTCGGTCAGTGCCCCATGGCCACCTTTCTAAGGGGAAAATTCCAAGGTCAAATTTGTCCGGCCACCCAATGGTTCTGCAGCACCATAGTGTTCCTTCGATTTGCAAGTCTGAATGTGAGGGGTTAAAGGTACAGCAGCACTCGTTGGCACACTTAGGCAGTGATGCCCTTGCCCTGAGGTTCCCTTCTTCCCTCCCCTCTCCCCAGCCCTTGTCCCAGAACCGCAAAGCAGCCCCAAAGAAGCTGCTGTGACCCTCCCCCATTTCCCCAAATTTGGGGAGTCAGTTCCTTGCCAACATTGTGCCAAATTGTACTCACTTATCTCCTAGTTCCCCTTGAAGTTCAGGCCATCCACTATACACCCTTTAAAAGCAGTTATAAATTGGCATATTCTAAAGGCATGTCAAGGTGGGACCTAATTTTGATTTGGAGTGGGAGATATATGTGTGGCAGTGTGGCATATGTGTGGCATATCCTATCCATGTGTGGATAGGATAATGAAATGCCAATTTATTAAAATAAAGTTTCCAACATTTCATGAAATCATAGAATCCTAACTGTGCAGAAGAAGGCCATTTGGCCCATCGAGCCTGCACCGACAACAATCCCAACCTGGCCCTATCCCCATATTGACCCTAGCTAATCCCCCCGACACTGAGGCACAATTCAGCATGGCTAATCCACACATTTTCGGACTGTGGGCTGAAACCAGAGCACTTGGAGGAAACCCGTACAGACAGTGACCCGAATTGAACCCAGGTCCTTGGAGCTGTGAGGCAGTAGTGCTGAGCATTGTGCTAAAGACACCTATGGCCTTCTCAAGGGGTTTTCCAATCTCACCATCAAATGCTTACAATGGTAAACACTTTGTTTCCTCAGTGCAGAGGCTGCAGCTCTTAGTCACACTGTGCAGCGACTGCTGTGTGCCTTAGAATGATACACGCACACCCACACATACACATATATACACTCATATGCGTGCACACACATACACACACACTCATGCATATACACACACACTCACACATACACACACACATATACACACATTCATGCATATACACACACACACACATACGCACACACACATACACACATTCATGCATATACACACACTCTCACATACACACACACACATATGCACACACTCATGCATATACATACACACATACATACACACACACACTCATACATACACACACACACACATTCATAGGCATACACATTTATATATATACACACACACACACACACACAGAGGCAGTTCTCCTTGACTTGTGCGCGGTGATTCTAACAATCTTGAAGGTAGATTCGTATCCCGTTCATCTCTTCATACTTGCTGTAATGTATTCACCATATTTGGAGTTGTTGCTTTTTAACAGAAAAAGACTTGGTTTGCATGTATGGGCCGGATACGCTGACCTCGACACGAGCTTGGGATTCGGACAAAGAATGGGAGGAAACCAGAGCATCCGGAGGAAATCCACACAGACAATTTCGATTTGAACACAGTAAAAGACAGAGAAAAGTTCACACATTATCCAAGCTTTCATTTTAAACTCTCTACATTCTGTTAATGGGCGGGTCTCCAATCGAGCATCTCTGTTCTTCATAGTCTTTGGGATCAAGAATTTACATTCGTTCAGAATTTTATAAAGGGCTTCAGTAACCGCAAGGGGAGGACGTGCAGTCACCTGAGGCTGGAATAAAGTGTCTGTGAGGCAGCAGTGCTCACCGTGGCGCCGATAATGACAGCACTTAAAACAACCTGCAACCCTTTTAAAATATATAACCAGTAGCCAATATTGGTTACATATTTATATTGTTGCCAGTAGCAATACCAAATAATTGGATCAAGAGAGAAAGCAATGAAACATGCACGATAGAACACTGGTTAGCACTGCTGTTTCACAGCACCAGAGACCCGGGTTTGATTCCCGGCTTGGATCACCGTGTGTCTGGAGTCTGCACGTTCTCCCCGTGTCTGCGCGGGTTTCCTCCACCATTCTGAAAGTCGCGCTGCTTCGGTGGATTGGCCGTGCTAAATTCTCCCTCCCGGTATACCGGGCTGTGGATTTTCACAGTAACTTCATTGCAGCGTTTAACGAAAGCCTTACTTGTGACTAACAAATAAATTTTAACGCTGCATGTCACACACCAGCTGGGATTCGTACTGCAAGAGGAAATGCTGCGCTGGGGGGGGTTTTGTTTCATTCCAGGGGATATTGCTCTTCCTGGGAATGTTGAATCATGGCCAAAGTTAAGTACAGGAAAAGTCAGATTCAGAACAGCATTCTGCCCGTTAGTTAGCGGAGTGTTTCCACAAATTCTGCGGCTTGGGGTTCGCACCCCATCCCTGCTGCCAGGGAGGATGGAGGATCTGGTAGTCAGCCCTTCTCTGCAGCGGGACCGGAGAATCATAGCTGTGGGCGAAGTCCGGAAAGGACAAGATGGATTTTTTGCCACGCTCAAGTGTCCTGATCAAAACTCTCCCTCAGCCAGAATGTCATTACTGTTGTTGCAATTGGCTGTTCCGCAAAAGTTACTGAAGTCCTTTGTAAAATTCTGAATGAAGCGCCTGAATGTAAATTCTCGCCCCCAAAGACTGGAAGCTGTTCGATTAGAGGCTCACCCATTGCCAGAAACTTTAGCGCAAAAGATAGGGTAACGTGTGAACTTTTCTCGACCTTTTGCTGTATTCATTTCGAAACTTGAACAGCTACAATTGATCTGTGCACATTTCAATTCCATCCTTTGAACGACAACAAGAAATGTCTGGGCGGAGCTTCACACATTTTGTCAATAACCCCCACCCATGTTCTGTTAAACTTCAGTCGCTGTGAGTGCTGGAGTCTGTGTGATTTCGATTACGGTTACAATGGCAAATTTTAAGGAAATAGCCTCTCGGCTGAAGTTACTTCAAACCGGGAACGTGTTTATACTCATTCCGAATTGTATACTTTTTCTGATCCTTTACGGACTGGAAGAGCTATTTGAAAGCAACATTCCGTGCCCGTGTGATTTGAGATGGAATTATTGCTACTTCGTGATGTTTTTAATTTTACCATCGGTGATATTGTTGATGATCAGTTTCCTGCTGCAGAGCAGATGGTATCGATGCTGTAATTCCAAATTGATTGAGAGAGCAGCGCCAGGAGCGGGGCCTGAAGAGGGTTCTGGACAGGGGACAGCAGGGGGTTCTGGACAGGGGACAGCAGGGGGTTCTGGACAGGGAACAGGAGAAGGTTCTGGACAGGGGACAGGAGAGGGTTCTGGACAGGGGACAGGAGAGGGTTCTGGACAGGGGACAGGAGAGGGTTCTAGACAGGGCACAGCAGGGGGTTCTGGACAGGGAACAGGAGAAGGTTCTAGACAGGTGACAGCAGGGGGTTCTAGGCAAGGGAAAACCGAAAAATATCAGAAATGTAATATTATGAATTCCATATTACTCTTTAACATATTGACTCCACCAATTTTATGGATCTGTCTGTTGTTACTGGATGGTGATTATTATACCTGTTTTTACATAATGAATAATGAAGGAATGACAAATAAAACATGCATCGAATTCAACTGCACAGGAAAACCCAGCAACATGTTATCTAGACCTTATCATCTTTGTAATTTGTCGCGGGTGAGTAATGCTTTTAAACATAGTAAATGTAACTACTGTTTAGAAAACATAGCCATGAAGTGGCTTGGGCAGCATGGTAGCCCAGTGGTTAGCACCGCTGATTCACAGCTCCAGGGACGTGGGTTCAATTCCCAGCTCGGGTTACTGTCAGTGTGGAGTTTGCACATTCTCTCCATGTCTGCATGGGTTTTGAGTAGGTACTCCGATTTTCTCCCACAGTCCAAAGATGTGTGGGTTAGGTTGATTGGCCATGCCAAAATTGCCCTTTAGTGTCCTGAGGTGCATAGGTTAGAGGGAGTAGTGGGTAAATATGTAGAGATATGGGGGCAGAGCCTTGGTGGGATTGTATTTGGTGCAGACTCGATGGCCCAAATGCCTCTGTCTGCACTGTATGATTCTATGATGTGGAGATGCTGGCGTTGGACTGAGTAAACGCAGCAAGAAGTCTCACAACACCAGATCAAAGTCCAATAGGTTTATTTGGTAGTACAAGCCACTAGCTTTCAGAGCATTGCTCCTTCATCAGGTAACTGGGATTCTGTTCACAAACAGGGCATATAAAGACACAAACTCAATTTACAAAATAATGGTTGGAATGTGAGTCTTTATAGATAATCAAGTCTTAAAGATACAGATAATGTGAGTGGAAAGAGGGTTAAGTACAGGTTAAAGAGATGCGTAGTGTCTCCAGCCAGGATGGTTAGTGAGATTTTGCAAGCCCAGGTAAGTTGTGGAGGTTACAGATAGTGCAACATGACCCCAAGATCCCAGTTGAGGTCGTCCTCATGTGTGTGGAACTTGGCTATCGGTCTCTGCTCAGTGACTCTGTGTTGTTACAAAGAACAAGGAACAACACAGCATGGGAAACAGGCTGTTGTGTTTTATGAAAGCTGCTTTGGAGAACACTTATCCAAAGAGTATTTCAGCTTCACTCAGCTCGACCTGCTGGCCCTGATTGGCCCCCGAGTAGTTAGCAACCTGATAATTATGCTAAACCTTTCATTTTAATAACATTAGCTTACTGGATGGTCCATTTAACCACTGCCCGCTTATGCACCCACCTCCCCAGCTGCGAGTCATCTGGGTGTGATTTAAAGTGAAGTGTATTTATTCATCACAAGTAAGGCTTACATTAACACTGTAATGAAGTCACTGTGAAATTCCCCTAGTCGCCACAGTCTGGCGCCTGTTCGGGTCAACACACCTAACCAACACGCCTTTCAGAATGCGGGAGGAAACCAGAGCACCCAGAGGAAACCCAAGCAGACACGGGGAGAATGTGCAGACTCCACACAGGCAGTGACCCAATCCGGGATTCGAACCCAGATCCCTGGTGCTGTGAGGCAGCAGTACTAACCATTGTGCTTTAGTTCTGTGCTTCAAAAAACATCTCGGCCTTCAGGCTGAAGTGAAGCATTAGATCAAGCCCAGGATGGGATGCAAGGTCTTGTCTCGTCAGCTTGAATTTGGTTTGTCCCTCATGCAGGGACCATGATTGGGTTTAATTTGAATTGGATGACAAGGTGGCACAGTGGTAAGTACTGCTGTCTCACTGCGCCATGGACCTGGGTTCGAATCGTGGTTTGGCTCACTGTCTATGTGGAGGTGTATGTTTTCCCCGTGTTTGCATGGGTTTCCTCCCACACTCCAAAGATGTGCGGGTTAGGTGGATTGGCCAAGCTAAGTTGCCCCCTTTGTGTATTAGTGGGACTAGCTAGGTTAAATACATGGGATTATGGGGATAGGACCTGGATGGGATTGCGAAGGCTTGATGGGCCAAACGGCCTCCTTCTGCACTGCAGGTATTCTATGATTCTGTGAACTGGCTTTTTTGATTGGAATTAAAACACCGAAAGGTACCAAATGGAACCGTGGCCTCTGGGGGAGAAGTAAGTGGTTCTACATTGCATGGATGGCTTGAACGTCTCAACTGGGGGAAGTGGAGGCTTAAGTGGAGGCAAACCCAGAAGGGGGAAGTGGGAGAGTCACCAGGGGTGCCTTGGATGACTGACTTAATAGCGAGTCTAATGGTGCATTCGGGAGAGTTACAGAACAAAGAGATGTAGAGGTACAGGTTCGTAGCTCCTTGAAAGTGGAGTCACAGGTGGACAGGATGGTGAAAAGGGCATTTAGCAGGCTTGGTTTCATTGGTCAGAACATTGAATATAGGGCATCTTGTTGAAGTTGTACAAGGCATTGGTAAGGCTGTACTTGGAATACTGTTTACAGTCCTGGTCACCTTATGGATCTTATTAAACTAGGATATTATTAAACATTCTCCCCTTGTCTGCAAGGGTTTCCTCCGGGTTTCCAGCTTCCTCCCAAACTCCAAAGATGTGCAGACCACGTTGATTAGCTACGCTAAATTGACTCTAGTGTCAGGGGGAATTAGCAGAGTAAATGTGTGGGGTTTACACGTTTACTGTAAAACGTGAAGTATTTTACACAAAGAGAGCATGCAGACCCCCACACTGAGAGCGACCTAAGCTGGGAATCGAACCAAGCTGGGAGGTTGCCTCGCCAACGGAACAGTTCTGATCGAGGGTTGTTACTAAAATGATTCTTAACCGCCTCCTCCATAGCTCGTCGGTGGCATTATCGCCTTCCTCTTCTGCCTCACGCTGCTGATCCTCTACTGTATCCAGCCTTGCTGCAACTTTAGGAATTATTACTACAAAGATCAATATGACAACCTGCAAGAGATGGAGGAAGATCGTCTGATTGTGGAGCAACTGAAAACGAGAGCACATAAAAAGGCCAAAGCGTGCGCCGACAACATGAGGGACAAATTAAATTCCTTCCTCGACTCTGCATCTCAAGGAAGGGATGGAACGAATGAGATCAAAGAGGTAAATGTCAGTCAAATTCAAAGCGCTAATCAGTGAACAAGCTCTGAACATGGAATCAGAGCGACGAATATCGCTAAAATTGATCAGCAAACGTAGAATCAAATATTTTTTCATCTCTTTTAGAGTGGGGGGAAGTTATCCACTCTCCCCACCCTGCAAAACAAGGCGGAGAGATTTTATTGAGTTAAGATATCCTGTGCTATTTTCTCTGTCAAATTCTTTTGCCGGTAGGGAGTTTTACACTGGTAAGTGGAGGGGGTTTGGGGGCAGTGCCGATTCAGGATGCAGAATGTGAGTTCCAATTTTCAGCTAAAAACTCCAATTTTCAGACTTTTGTCACACTTAGGACCCTATTTTTTCCCTCCCATTTTCACTGGAAGTTCTGGGGTGGATTTGGAACCATCCATCCGACTTTCAGACCTCCTTCTCAGACGCCACCTTACACACTCTGCCCTGGGGCAGAAAAAAATAGCAGCGATTCTGAATTCAGGATCCTAAAGTCACCCGAAACCCCACAGCTCCGACCGGCAAATCATACACGCAGTTAAATAAAATATCATATTCCCCTGCCACATCGTTTCCTGGGCCGGATTATGATTCCGCCCTGCCCCCCTCCCCCCACCCCCACAGATATTGCCCCACCCCCCACAGCATTAATGACCCCCCTTTCCTTCTCCCCCCCCACCCAGCCTCCGCTACCCAACCAATTGTGGCCCCTCTCCCCGCTTCCCCCCCCCCAAATCCCCCACCAATCTCAGTCTTGTGCTCAGATGTGCTCTTGGTTTTCGCTTTGGTCCACCTTGTTGTCCAACGAGGGGCATACACGCGATGGGTCGTGAGAGGGTTGCTCTTGGATTTTTTTTTCGAGAGTATCCTAGTGCTTCATGTTGTTAGTGTACGCTTGACCTGGACCATTTGATGGGCAACACGACAGCTCAGTGACTATCGCTGTGCTGTGCAGATACATGGATTTGGGCCTGTGTCTGTGGGAGTTTGCGCATTCTCCCCGTGCTTGCGTGGGTTTTCTCCGGGTGCTCCGGTTTCCTCCCACATCCCATAGATGTGCTCTTAGGCTAATTGGCAAAACAAATTCTCCCTAAATTGTCTCAAATTTGGTTTTTAATCCATAGATCTATAGATTGCGGGTAGAGGTGGGAACATTAGGATGGCGGTGCGGGCTCGTTGGGCCTGTTTCCTGTGCTGTTTTGTTCTTTGTTCTTTGTTCGCTTCCATTCCCCCCCCCCCCCGCCCCCACTGATCACAGTAGAGTGGCAGCAGATCCCACCCCCCCTCCTGCCCCCACTTATCACACGCAGAGTGACAGCAGACCCCCCCCTCCCCTCACTGATCACACACAGAGTGGCAACAGATCCCACCCTTCCACCCAAATCACACGCAGAGTGGCAGCAGACCCCCCCATCCCACCCCCACTGATCACACATAGCGTGGCAGTAGACCCCCCCTTCCCCTCACTGATCACACGCAGAGTGGCAACAGACTCCCCTTCCTCCCCCCCAACTAATCACATGCAAACTGCAGAAGACCCCCCCTTTCCCCACTCACTGAGCAGAGTGGCAACAGAACCCCTCCTGCTCACCCCCCCCGCCCCTGCAGCCTCCCCACCGCCATCGACCTCAGCGGAGTCAGAGAGCTGCAGGGCACTTGGAACTTAACTCTGCTTTCTATCAAATCTGGATGGGGGGAGTGCCAATAAGTTTGGATGTGCAGTCCATTAAGTCAACTTAAATGCATGTGATTTAGCCCATTTCAGTCGCCATTTTTCACCCCTTGTATTGGTGGGGGGGGGGGGAACCGAAGCGGAGGCGGAAACTTAGTGGTAAAATTCGGCCGTTAGAATTTTTTTGGGACATTCCACCCACTGTGTAAATGTCTACACAGTACATGGAAGGTCTGTTAAACCGCACTCCCCTGTCCCCTCTACGGATATGGTCCTCCCCAACACAGAACCTCCTCCCCCCATGGAAACGCCTGACCACTGCCACCCCCCACAGATCTCCCAACAATCACTCCCCCCCCATAGAATGCACCCCCTCCCCCAATAGTCAGGCCCCACCCATCCCCCGATCAGTGGCCCTGATCGCCCAGTCTCCCAATCGCCGACTCTGACCCCCAATTGCTGGCATTGACTACCCCCTTAAATTCCCCATTTATAGACGCCTTCTATCCCCAATACCAGCCCCAGCACCAGCCTGCACCCCCAGATGAGTGACCCCCCCCACCACTTCCTCCCCACCCTCTCCCTGGCTGACTCTGCCGCCATTCGGCCACACGCCCTTGGCACTGCCCAGCATGCGGAAGGCACTGCCTGTGTGCCAGGCTGGCAGTACCAGGGTCTCAGACTGGCAGTGTTGGCGTACTGCTCCTTGTGCCCCTGACCGCAATGGCCAACTGGTGAAGCCATCATGTCTGCTCCCCATTGCTGGAGACATCTCCGATCCCCACTGGGAAACTTCACTCAGAAAACCAATGGACAATTGCGTCTGGAACTCACCAAAGGTGAATTGATGTTAAAACCAGCCTCACACCAGTGCCTGGTGCAGGGCTGATTACATCCAAAAAAAGATGGCTTGGGTGCAATTCTGGTTTTAGGCCTTCCACAGAGTTGGAACAGGAATTTCCCAATCATCGAGAGTCTCCAAATTGGATAAACAACATATGTCCAACTATGTTGGATGCAAAGCAAGATTCCAAAAGTGAGCTGCTACTCTCTCAAACCCAGTTGACATAATTGTCTCATTATAACAGGGTATTGCTGCTTCCACAGTGTTTTTTGTTGAGAGTGAAATTGGGTACTAAACAAGACATGCCTTTTTGAAAGTTTGGATTTAGCACATATCTGTGGTGCTAATTGATTATCATAATTTGAATTTGTATGAATGTGTTAAAACAGCACCATCTGCAGACTGAGAACTCCAGAACAAGAGGGGCGGCACAGTGGTTAACACTGCTGCCTCATAGCACCAGGGACCCGTGTTCAATCCTCAATCTCGGGGGGAAGAGGGGGGCTAAGAATTTGCAGGAGAGAGAGATCTCTCAGGAACAGTTGCATTGTGGCGTAGTGGTTAGCACTGCTACTTCACAGTGCCAGGGACTCGGTTCGATTCCCAGCTCGAATCCTGTCTGTGCGGAGTTTGCGCATTCTCCCCGTGCCTGCGTGGGTCTCCTCTGAGTGCTCTGGTTTCCTCCCGCAATCCAAAGATGTGTCGGTTAGGTGGACTAGCCATGCTAAATTGCCCCTTAGTGTCTGGGGGACTAGCCAGCGGGATCGGGCCTGGGTGAGTCCTCACGTTACCTCCATCCTATGCTGCAGGTAAGGTCTGATTTGCTCTGACTTATTGTGGCACCACCCTGTTTACTTTCACTCCAGGTTTTTATATGAGTAGCTGATAGTGATATCAATAGCTGTTAGTAAGAAGGACGTTGCCAAGTTCAAAAAGGTTGATGATCTCACTTCCAGTGCCAATGATAACCAGAAGTAGATGTGACTCCATTTGTGTAACAATGATTATTAAAAATTAACAATTATACCTGTGATTTTCCAAACAGAATTGCACTTCCAGACCTGCTATCCCTTCAATGAACCAGGAAACCGGACAGTCAACAGAATTCATGGAAATGACCCCAGTATCATAGACAGACCACATTTGAAATGTAATTCAGCACCATCTGTTGACATTGTTCTAATGTAATCTCAGTCATTTAACACAGATGTTGCATTGTATCATTGGTAAAATTTAAAAGTAAATATTGTGTTCGAGTTGGGTGCACACAATTTGCAAAAGACACTTGTGTGAGTTCTGTGATGGAAAGTGTGTTCAATTATTCATTCATTTGCACCAGTTACTGTCCCCTGAACTATACAATTGCATCAATAAAATCATAGAATCAGAAAGGTTTACAGTGCAGAAGCAGGCCCTTCAGCCTAACTTGCCCATGCCACCCGTTTTTTAATCTAGTCCCAATTGCCCACATTTGATCTTTTTCCTCGATACCCATCTTATCCATCTAAACGCTTCTTAAAAAACAAAATTGTACCCTCTACTGCTGCCTCTAGCAGCTCGTTCTGGACACTTGTTACCCTCTGTGTGAAAAAAAATTGCCCCTCTGGACACATTTTCTCCCCTCTCACCTTAAACCTATGCTCTCCAATTTTAGACTCCCCTACATTTGGGGAAAGATATTGACTTTCTAGCTGATCAATGCCTCTCATTATTTTGTAGACCTACCTAAGGTCATTCCAGAGAAAAATGATCCAGAGAAAAATGTCCGAATCTATCCAGGATCTCCTTATAACTCAAACCATCAAGCTCGGGGAGCATCCTAGTAAATATTTTCTGCACTCTTTCTAGTTTAATAATATCCTTTCTATAATAGGGTGACCAGAATTGCACACAGTATTCCAAGTGTGACCTTACCAATGTCTTCAACAAGATGTCCCAACTCCTATATTCAATATTCTGACCAGTGAAATCAAACATGCCAAATGCTTTTTTAACCACTCTGTTCACCTGTGACTCCTCTTTCAACGAGCTATGAACCTATATCCCTAGATCCCTTTGTTCTATAAGTCTCCCCAACACTTTACCATTAACTAAGTCCTGTCCTGGTTTGATTGACTGCAATGCATCAACGTAGACACTATATACTGAAAGCATGTGTGCTCCCCCCATCAATGACACCCCCCCCCCACTAACAACCCCCCCCCCAAAAAAAAAAACTCCTCCATGCCCCAATCCCAGTTTATACAAAATTGATTCTGAAGATACAGGCTTTTCTCCTTATGGTAAATATATTTTTAAGTGAGTAGTTAGGAATTTGGTGCAAGTATTCAGAACAGAGTTGGAAGCAGACCCTCAGTAATTGCAAACAGGAATGATAAATTTTGAAATAATCGGAGAAATTAATTAGACAAAGAACAAAGAAAATTACAGCACAGGAAGAGGACCTTTGGCCCTCCAAGTCTGTACTACCAATGCCGCCTGCCTGAACAAAAATCCCTACTCTTCCGGGGACCATATCCTTCTATTCCATCCTATTCATGTATTTGTCCAGATGCCTCTTAAAAGTCGCTATCGTATCTGTTTCCACTACCTCCCCTGGCAACGAGTTCCAGGTACCCCCAATCTCTGTGTAAAAAACTTGCCTCGTTCATCTCCTTTAAACCTTGCCCTCATACTTTAACCTGTGCCCCCTAGTAATTGACTCTTCCACCTTGGGAAACAGTTTCTGACTATCCACTCTGCCCCTCATACTCTTGTAGACTTCTATCAGGCCACTCCTCAACCTCTGTCGTTCCAGTGAGAACAAACTGAGTTTCTCCAACCTCTCCTTATAGCTAATGCCCTCCATACCAGGGCAACATCCTGGTAAATCTTTTCTGCACCGTCTCCAAAGCCTCCACATTCTCCTGGTAGTGTGGCGACTAGAATTGAACACTGTATTCCAAGATATGAAGGAACTTTGAAGCAAAGCACTTAGACGGCTAAGAGCCTGGACTTCAATTCCCACGCTGTGAGGTCCTGGATAACCATGTGTGAACAAACAGTATGAAGGAAACACCTCCAGCTGCAGCAACTTGAGTTTGAGGGGAGTCTGGAGCCATGCAGGTGATTTGGGAGGCTGGAAATTCCCTCGAGCAGACATTCCCACTCCACAGCTTCCGAGAGTTCAGGAGAATGGTAAGTGGATGACCATCTGATGGAGTAGGACAGTCAAACAGTACAGGTTTATAATACTTCCCAAAAATGTAATTCAGTGCTGGATAAGAGTGGGGGTGAATAAATATCAGCAAAGTCTGGAGCACACACACACACACACACACACACACAGAACAATGTGATGTTTGCACACCCTCCTCATTTCCTTCGGGAGCTCCGGTTTCGTCCCACAGTCCAAAGATGTGCGGGTTAGGTTGACTGGCCATAATAAGATTTTCCCTTAGTGTCCTGAGATGCGTAGGGTCAGATTGATCAACAGGTAAATATTTAGGGATATGGGGGTATGGCCTGGGTGGGATTGTAGTTGATGCAGACTCAATGGGCCAAATGGCCTCTTTCTGCACGATAGAATTTCTTTGATTCTCTGAATGAGGCAGATTTCCTATGAATGGCCTCACAGTAACAATACCCACCCTTGCAGCTGAGCTGGGGCCATGGATGGAATCCCTGAGTGAGGTCCCAAAATCTTGGTCAGTTGTCTGTGGTCTGTGATTAAGACAAAGTTCCCACTGGGAGTGGTGAAACTTGGTAACCCCAAAAATGATGCCTCCTTGTCTATCTGCGCATTAGAGAGTGACTGAGATGTGAATGCAATGGGCCTCTCTTCTCCATTTGCCATCCCGTGGGATCTTACTGCTCCTATGCCATACAGTGAAGTGATACAGGCCAGCTACAGATGTAATTTGGACTCTTTCAATACCTTCTTTGCTGCCTGGTAAGCTCTTACACACTCCAGTCGCCATTGTCACCATGTCTCGCCCTTCATCAACAACCGAGATAGTGATTTCAATATGGCCGCCAAGTTTGCCATGGAAACACTTCAATTGGGAAACATTTTCTGATCTTGGTGGCTTCATTACAACTTCTATCTTCTTTATGCAACTCTTATCTATCGATAACGTAATCAAAATATTCTCTTTTTGATTCATCCATGGGAGTCACTGACTGGCCAGAATTTATTACCCATCCCTAGTTATCCTTGGAGGGCAGTTGAGAATCAACTGCATCACGTGGCTCTGGAGTCATATGTAGGCCGGTAAGGATGGCACATTTCCTCCCTGAAAGGATATTAGTGAACCAGATAGGTTTTCCAACAATTGGCAATTATTTCATGGTCAGGTATTTTATATGGAATTTAAATTCCACTATCTGCCTTGGTGGGATTCGAACCTGGGTCCCCAGGACATTAACTGCATTTCTGGACTAATAGTCTGGCGACAGTGCCACTAAGCCATCACTTCCCTTCTACTTAAGATTGCAGGTGAGCACAAAATCATAGCACAACTAGCCTCCAGGCAATTTTATAAGTACTACTGTTCTAAGTAAGGGGATATAAAAATACTCACTAGAATCCTTGGAAAACTAGTACGCAGGAAATAAGTTAAAATTAGAGCCATTCGAGGGTGTGGACGGAAAAGAAATTGATTCCTAAATCCACACAAGCTGTTTATTTCCTTTTCCCCTCTTGGAATCCCTTTCAACTTCTTTTCTTTTAATCACTGTCGTCATTCTCATCATCCACCAAATAAGTCCCATTTTCAGTTTTGTCCTAACATGTTCAATTGTTGCCCATTCTATCCTTGGCTCTGTATTCACTCCGCTGTGACCCGCCGACAAACAGGGTCAAAAGCAGAGAAACGTAACACCCACTTTAAAGCAACAATAAGTTCTCAAGGTTGTTTTTGACCTTCTAAATTCCTGCAAAAAAAAAACCTGTGAAGTTATCTCTCCAGATGGAAAGACATTGAGTTCAATACCAAAATAAACAAATCTATGAATGTCCAGATAAGCTAAGCAGGGCTCCTTATGTTATAGCTGTAGTTCAAACCTACAACTCACCCATCCTCTAGACAGATATCAATTAGTCACATTTTTCTACAGTTATGGTACCTCCCACCACATTAGGAGCCTTGATTTAAGAGAGAGCTGTTAAATTAATATTTTTACTGCGTTTCCTCTCTGTTCAGTAATAAATTCAAGTTCCACCTTTTTTTGACTGCTGCCTTGTTGGCACTCTCCTTCTTGGCAATCACCACGATCCATGGTCTTGTTGACCACTGCATGTACATGTTTATTCTTTAGAAAAACCAGGGGCATCTCCCTTTTCATTCTGCATGTCTGGTCCATTTTACCTTGAGTTTGGATTTCACTCGTCAAATTGGCTACGAATGTTAGCAACAGCATCCAACTATGATAATGAGTGATGGAACACACTTACCAAATCGAGATGCTGTCACGGATTCTTTCTGGTCAGAGTAAATCCCATTCCATTGCCAATTTATTGAGGGCTTTGGCGTCAGCCTTTTAACTTTAGCTAGGAGCTAAACTGAAAAGCAGAACCAAAAAGGTATTAATCTCTGGATTACTACGTGAGCCATGATCTAACTGGCACGGGGTCAATAAAATGGGCGGCATGGTACCACAGTGGTTAGCACTGCTGCTTAACAGCTCCAGAGAATAAAGAACAAAGAATATTACAGCACAGGAATAAGCCCTTCAGTTCTCGAACCAACTCAAACTTCCTACCTTCCCAGGAACCATATCCCTCTATTTCCATATCCCTCCACTCATGTATTTGTCCAAATGCCCTTTAAAAGCCACTATTGTATCTGCTTCCACTACTGCCCCCAGCAGTGAGTTCCAGGCTCTCATCACCCTCTGTGTAAAAAACTTGCCTCGTGCATCTCCTTTAGACATTGAACCTCACATTTTAAACCTATGCCCCCTAGTAATTGACTCTTCCATCTTGGGAGAAAGCTTCTGACTATCCACTTTGTCCATGCCTCTCATAATCTTGTAGACTTCTACCAGGTCTCCCCTCCGTTGCTCCAGTGAGAACAAACCAAGTTTCTCCAACCTCTTCTCATAGCTAATGTCCTCCATACCAGGCAGCATCCTGGAAAATCTTTTCTGTACCCTCTCCAAAGCTTCCATTTCTGTAGTGTGGTGACCAGGATTGAACGCTATATTCCACTTGCGGCCTAACCAATGTTCTATAAAGCTGCAACACGACTTGCCAGTTTTTAAACTGAATGCCCTGGCCGATAAAGGCAAGCATACGTATGCTTTCTTGACCACCTTTTCCACCTACGTTGCCACTTTTAGTGACCTGTGTATCTGTACACCCAGATCCCTCTGCCTACCAATACTCTTAAGTGTTCTGTCATTTACTGTATATTTCCTATCTGTATTAGACCTTCCAAAATGCATTACCTCACATCTGTCGGAATTAAACTCCATCTGCCATCTCTCGGCCCAAGCGATCTACATCCTGCTGCATCCTCTGATGGTGCGCATCGCTATCCGCAATTCCACCAAACTTTGGGAGGAATTGGGAAGCGTTCCATATGAACTCAGTGGAGATGGTGGGTGGAGGAAATGTATGGTACTGGTTGGTTTGGGGTGAGCCAGTGCCAGGATAATACAAATGTTTGCAGTGGATTTAATTCTTCTGGTCCATCAGAAAATTGAATTTCCAGGCAATTATTCGTAGAATTCCAGCAGTGAAGAAAGAGGCCATTCAGCCCATCAAGTCTGCACCGACAACAGTCCCACCCAGGTCCTATGCCCATAACACCATGCATTTATCCTACTAATCCCTCCCGATAGTAAGCAGCAATTTACCATGGCCAATAAACTTAACCTGCACATCTTTGGACTGCGGGAGTAAACCAGAGCGCCCGGAGAAAACCAACGTGAACGATGTGCAGACTCCACACAGACAGTGAGCTGAACTGGGAATTGAACCCAGGTCCCTGTAGCTGTGAGGCAGCAGTGCTAACCACTGCGCCATCGTGGAACCTTGTAATTTTATTACACTGTGCAAAACTTACATGGGGACTTCCTGCCAGTGAGATTTGGCTGAAGTTGAGGGACAGGGGGATGAGGAGAGACTGGAGTAGAGGAAAGGAGAAGCGAGTCACCTGGGATGTCTCAAAATTCAGAAAGAATGGCCATAGTTTTTGAAAGATTTTCGATATTATCGTATTATCATGTTAGTGCGTGAGGTCAATAATCTGTAATGAACGGCTCTTCTGCATTTTCTTTCCACTCACACAATCACACACAGTCTCTCTCTCTCTCTCTCTCACACACACACACACCCTCACTGTATTCACACGCACACACACATCCACATACTCACACATGTGCACACATACACAAACACACACTCACTATATTCATACACATACACACACACACACACGCGCACACACACACACATATAAACACATACACGCACGACACACACACACCCACTCACACCCACACTCATTGTACTCACACGCACAGATACATTCACATACTCACACAGTTATACACACACACACTCACACACACACACAATACCACTACAACTTTCACAGCTTCAGAACATCAGGATGACAATAATGTTTGAGCTGTGCTCTCAGTGATAAAGTTTATCAGCCAAAGAGCACACAGTCCTACACACAGACGACAAGTGGTGAGATAGTCAGGTTTCGGATGAAGAATAAACAGTGGGTAGGACACGAAATGAGAGCTCCTTCTGTCTGCTTCAAAATGGCGCCATCGGATCCACATCACAGCAGGCGGGAGCTGAGTTTCAATGTGTCGACTGAAAAACACCACCTCTGACAGAGCAGCACCCGGTTCGTACTGCACTGGAGGGAGTGTATAGGTAGATAGTGGGCAGCATGGTGGTGCAGTGTTTAACACTGCTGCCTCACAGCGCCAGGGACCCGGGTTCGATTGCTGGCTTGAGTCTGCACATTCTCCCTGTGTCTGCATGGGTTTCCTCTGGGTGCTCCTGTTTCCTCCCACAGCCCAAAGATGTGTGGGTTAGGAGGATTGGCCATTTTAAATTGTCTCTTAGTATCAGGGGACTTGCTAGGGTAAATGGATGGGGTTACAATGACTGAGTGGGATTGTAGCCAGTGCCTACTCGATGGGGCAAATGGCCTGCTTCTGCATTGTAGCATTCTAAGATTCTGTATAGCGTTCCATATCTCTGGTTAGAGGTTATTCCAGCAGAGTTCTGTCCTGTACTTGGCGACTGAGCGGTGCAGGTGCTACAATCAGTCAACTGGGCGTCACTGATAAAATAAATCTCAAATCACCAGAGGCCTGTGACCAACGATAAGAGGTTTTCTGAGGAATATTTTCAAATTAGTAACTGCATTTCCTCCCTCAGTGAATGTCAAAGTTCAATGTCACTTCCACTGGGAAACAATGGGAGTTTCTGGTATACCACCAGAGGTTTGCACCCTGCCCTCCCCACAACTGCACCATTCCCTTCCAGTTTGGGGGAGGGGGGAATTGCAGACGATTTACAATGTTCAATTTCAACGTAATAGAATTGTTTGTTGCTGTGAACACATTAGGCCCACAGCCATGAGGTGGCTTAATGGCACAATGATTAGCACTGCTGCCTCACAGCGCCAGGGACCTAGGTTCGATTCCCAGTTTGGGTCATTGTCTAGGTGGAGTCTGCAAGTTCTCCCCGTCTCTGCGTGGGTTTCCTCCGGATGCTCCCGGTTTCCTCCCACATTCTGAAAGGTGAGCTAGTTAGGTGAATTGACTCAAACGGGAGCATGACTGTGGCGACTAGGGGAATTTCACAGTGACTTCATTGCAGTATTAATGTAAGCATTACTTATGACTGATAAGTTAGCAAACTTTGTAGCAAGCGGGGGCATATCATTGCGTGGGTATTGAGTTAATATGAGTTGTTTCCTATAATCTATCATTTGTGGATTGTCTGTAACCTGGATAGTTTTCCCCCTCGGGTAAAGTGATGTCAGGGCAGGGTCGGTTGGAGGTGAGCTAATTCAGTAGGCGAAAATCCGGGAGGTGGGAAAATCTGGACGGTGAAAGTCTGGAGGGTTGTAGGTGACTTGCAATAGTTTCATTGTGACAGAGGTGTTGGTTATTGTATGATGATGTAACCTCTGAAAGATACAGCCTCAGAATACACAATCCTGAGAGCAGAACCCTGGAGGTGAGACGCTTGGGAAAGCCCTGAAAAGTTGTTTACAACTTACAATGAACTCTTTCTTATTGTTTGTTATTCGTTAAAGGACAGCGTTGGCTGTTGGTACAATGTTTATATTATAATTCACTGGTTTTTGATTTGATTTAGTTGATTTTATTTGATTTATTATCATCATTTGTATTCTTGTAAAGTGAAAAACATTGTTTCTTGCGCGCTATACACACAGAGCATACCATTCATAGAGAAGGAAGGGAGTAAATGCAGAATGTATTCATTAGTTAGGGTGTGGAGAAAGATCAACTTAACGCGAGGTAAGTCCATTCAAAAGTAGCAGAGAAGGAGCTGTTCTTGAATCTGTTGGTACACTTACAGTGGTTGTGAGTTGTTAGCAACCTTGGAAGACCTGTTGTAGGTAACTCGCAATGCGTGCTAGTTTTTGTTACTATGTTATATCGCTTTGCCCCATTGTATTACATGTTTATTATTGATACATTGAACATTATCTCTATAATTTATTATTGCAGGATGGATTACATTTGGAAATGTAATGGAGTTTTGCATTTGCAAATCGTTTGACTAGAAAAGATTGGGTCGAATTGATGGGACAATCAGGAAGTCTTTGCCTTTAACTTAACCAGGAGTGCCAGTTCCTCTGACACCCCAGGAGGTGGACTGGTAACACTCTGTGTACTGCTGTTAAAAGTTAGTAAATAAAGAGATTTTGGCGAAGGGATTTCTGCCTCTCATTACAGCAGCCAAAAGGATTCATAGGAATGCATTTGCACAAATTATTTTGTGGTCACACAAGATTCTACAAGTTAACTAGTTTCTTAAAAACAGATTGTGGGAATTTGAGTCAGCTGTTAGCAAGTCAAAGATGTGGATCTGTTTGATTGAGTGTTGAGATCCTCTCTGAGTGCGGTTAGGTGAATAAGGACGTTTACTGAATGTGTTGTACTAAAATGTCAAGGGCTTTGTACATCTGCATGTGTCGTAATGAACATACAAACTAAGTTTTGAAAAGATGCTAAATTGTATTGGCTGAAATTGCACACCAGTAGTTTAACTGGAGTGAATGGGCCACAGAATGCTATAGTTGAAATAGTTTTCCAGAACCTGGTTTGAACATCATAGCGAGACCCACTGTGTTATTCTCCTTGTGCACAAGAAATAAAGGCATAGTTTCTGAGTATTCACCGTGCATTGTCCAGTTAATTCTTTACAGGTTATTGGAGGTCCCACCGTGTGTCTAAGTGGGGAAAAAAAGCACAGCGCCCTGCTGATCAACGCTTCGAAGACCACGGCTGCCTGATTTTGGCATAGCGAGCTATTTGACCAGGGTGCGGAATGCACACACTCTCTTGTGTGGCACCATCGGCGTGAGCCTTCACCATTGACAAGGGAGGTTCAAGTTCCCCTGGCGTGGGGGAGGGGGGGGGGGGGTTAGAGGACCCATCTGAATATACACAGTTGGGTCGAGCGAGTTGGCAATCTATAGGGAGGTTAATCCCTAGAAAGGGCTGGCAAGATAAGATATGACCTTTTATACTGTAAGATTTGACCTTTACACGGGTACACTGAGGGAGAATTTAACATGGCCAATGTACTTAACCAGCACGTCTTTGGACTGTGGGAAGAAACCAGTGACCTGGAGGAAACCCAGGCAGATACAGGGAGAATGTGCTGCTCCGCAGACAGTGATTCAAGCCCAGAATCGAACCCAAATCCCTGCACTGAGAGACAGCAGTGCTGACCAGTGAGCCACTGTGCAGCCCTTATTCTCTGATTACTTGATTCTCATTACTGATGTTGCAACAATACACAGCAGGAAGGATCGGTGCACAATATTTAATTCTCACTGCACAAGAAAACCTAGTCCGTAGCAAGTGAAAAAAATCTTGCACCAGTCATGTTCTCAAATATATTGTGTGTATGGCACAGTGGCACAGTGACTCGCACTGCTGCCTCTCAATGCCAGGAATCCGGTTTCGATTCCCGGTTTGGGTCACTGTCTGTGTGGAGTATGCACATTCTCCCCATGTCTATGTGGGTTCCTCCGGGTGCTAGCAAAAATGGGCTAGTTAGAGTAGTGTTTGCCGTGCTAAATTCTCCCTGGGTCTATCAGAACTGGTGCTGGAGTGTGGTGACGGGGGAGGGGGGGGGGGGATTTTCACAGTAACTTCATTGCAGTATGAATGTGAGCTTGCTTGTGACTAATAAATTAAAAACTTAAAACTTTAAAGAACAATCCTCAGTGTGTCTGAACTAGGGCGTGCATTATTCACTGGATTGCTCCTCTCCGAAGAAAATTCCCTCTGTTTCTTCTGCATTTGCAACACCGATTAAAACAAGCCATTGCTTTCCCTAAGATAAAAGGAGTCAAAGAAAGAGGTTTGATCTTCTGCAATATTATTTTCCAACTCTAGATGGTGCAGTTGTACAGAGGGACAGGAAACAATTTTCTGCTGGCAGTGTGCCAGAACAAATCAAAAAGTTTATATCAATATTCTTATTTCCCCGTTTTACAGTTCCTTTCTTCTCTCAACCGCAGATTTAAGTTTATTTATTCATTACTGTCTCCAGTAAGCTTACTTTAACACTGCAATGAAGTTACTGTGAAAATCCCCTAGTCGCCATACTCCAGCACCTGTTCGGGTACATTGATGGATAATTTAGCTCGGCCAATGCACCAAACCAGCACGTCTTTCAGACTGTTGGGGGGAGCTAGAGCACCCAGAGGAAACACACGCAGATACGGTGAGAATGTGCAGACTCCAAGCTGAGAATTGAGCCTGGGTCCCTGGCGCTGTGAGGCAGCAGTGCTAACCACTGTGCCGCCCAGATTTGTGTACCTTCCTCACTACAGGTGTATGGGGGACGGGTGGTGTAAATTTTCAATTTGACAGTGAAATAACTCCTCTAAGGACGTGTCCCGACACTAAACTTAGATTTATTTACACAGTAAGCAACAATCCAATTACTTCCAATGAAGGGCACAGATCAGCAAGATAGTCAATACCTTTTTCTCAAAGGTAGGGGAGTCTAAAACTAGACGGCATAGGTTTAAGGGAAGAGATACAAAAGTGTCCAGAGGGGCAATTTGTTCACACAGAGGGTGGTGAGTGTTTGGAACAAACTGCCAGAGATAATAATAGGGGCAGGTACAATTTTATCTTTTAAAATGTATTTAAATAGTTATATGGGTATAATGGGTATAGAGGGATATAGGCCAAATTTGGGCAATTGTAATTAGTTTAGGGGTTAAAAAAAAGGGCGGTATGGGAAAATTGTTTCCATGCTGTAAACCTCTACGACTCCATGTAGATTATAAACCCAGAGTACTACTCACCCTGGCACTCCACATTTTATACACAGGCAGTGCTCCCTGGCTTACCAAGACATTTCTATCTTAATCAGGGAGCTCGTATTCTAAGAGGTCCATATTGTGGGTCTCGTTGTAGTCATTTACAGACGGCTGGGCATAAACCTGGCAAAGTAGATCAGTTGGTGAGAGAAACAGTCTTCATTCAGAGACCCAATCTGAGAATAAAGAACTAATTGGAGCAAACATTCTGATTGCAATCTGAAGAGGTAATTGCCTCTCTTTGCTAGAATGGCAATCTGAGCTCCAAACCTCACACACTGTTCATTGGCTTTTTGGGAATTACGTGAGCTGTGCAAGTGTGTGTGCATCTTTCTGAGCAAATGAACGTGACTCTGTGTGTGTATAGACAGCAAACTAGTGTGTGCTTCTGCCTGAATGAATTTGAGATTGTGAGTAATTAAGCTAGGGAGTTCATTGAGGTCTCCATCAGCAAAATTATGACATCTACTTTTCTCGGTTACCTCTGGGGTGGCACAGTGGTAGTGTGGGCTTTTTCCAACAATGGTTTGTGGCCATCAGTAGATTCTTAATTCCAGATTATTTTTTATTGAATTCAAATTCTACCGTCTGCAATGGCGGGATTCGAACTCAAGTCTCCAGAACATTAGCTGATTTTTTAGATTAATAGTCTAGCGATAATACCACTAGGCTATCACGTCCTTTCCGGATCACATCTAAAATACTCTGTACTGTTTCTTTATTTAAGAGAAGATTGACGCAGTGGTTAGCATTGTTCCCTCACAGCATCAGGGACCCAGGTTTAAGAACATAAGAACATAAGAAATAGGAGCAGGAGTAGGCCATCCAGCCCTTCGAGCTTGCCCTGCCGTTCAATAAGATCATGGGTCATCTGAAGTGGATCAGTTCCATTTTCCTGCTTTCTCCCCATAACTCTTAATTCTCTTTTCTAATAGAAATCTATCTACCAGTGACTTAAGTATATTCAACAAGGTAGCCTCTACCACTTCAATGGGCAGAGAATTCTAGAGACTCACCACTCTTTGAGTGAAGAAGTTCCTCCTCAACTCTATTTTAAACTATACCCCCCCACCACCTTATTTTGAGGCTGTGCCCTTTAGTTGTGTTTAATTCTGGCCTTGAGTGACTGTCTGAGTAGAGGTTCGACATTCTCCCCGTGCTCCGGTTTCCTCCTACAATCCAAATTGACCAAGCTCAATTCTGCTTCAGAGAGAGAAAGGACTCCACCCTCTGGGGTAATCTCAGACTATCGCTTCCCATTGGTCCCTCCCACCAGGCGACCCGCTTCTGCTGTGCCGTCTTAAAGAGACAGACCCCACAATGACTACAGTTTTCAAGTTTCCATGGATACCCTTCAATGCAGAAAGAGGCCATTCGGCCCGTCGAGCCTGCACCGACTCTTCGAAAGAGCATCCCGCTCGGCCTCACCATGACAAGGACTTTTATCTTTCTGGAAGGAGCGTGAGTGGTCCCAGAGCTCCATTAACCCTGGTTTCAAGAGTAAACAAGGGGGCGTAAAACTGTAACCGGTGTGACAAGGCCTGATTTACATTGTTAAATTCAAGAGGCTTGTTTTTACAAGCGGAATAATATGTACAAAAATTCTCCCTGGCAGACAGTGAATAAAATTCCTTTTATTACTGGGATTGCAGAGAATTATACAATGTGGCGTTACATAAAATTACACATCACACAAACACACTGTCTGATACATTGATGCTTCCACATGTTTTTGTTATCACTTCATCTCACTGCATCAGCAACTCTTCCTATTCCTTTCTCCCTCATGCACTGATCTATATTCCTACTTTAATGTAGCAAAATTCTTAATTTAACTATTCCTTGTAGTGGTGAGCTCCACATTCAAATCCTTTGTTAAATCATTTCGGGGGAACAGGACTTTGACTATGTTAATTCTTGCTCTGGTCCAAAAATCTATTAGATGACTCAAGTCTTGTAAAACCCCCAAAAGCAGAATCAGATTGCTAGTCCTTAACACAGTGCAAAAGAAAGGAATGCATCTTTACGTAATTAAAAATATAAAAAGGTCAAGTAAAAATAAATTTTATTTATTAGTTACAAGTAAGGTTTACACTAATACTGCAATGAGGTTACTGTGAAATTCCCCCAGTCGTCACAATCCGGCACCTGTTTGGGTTGATGCATCAAACTGGGAATCAAACCTCGGTCCCTGGCGCTGTGAGGCAGCTGTGCTAACCCCTGTGCCAATACCTAGCTACCTTCAAGGAAAAGGACAGCATGGTGGCGCAGTGTTTAGCACTGCTGCCTCAGAGTGCCAGGGTCTTGGGTTCGATTCTGGCCTTGGTCACTGACTCTGTGGAGTTTGCACCTTCTCCCCGTGTCTGCATGGGTTGCCTTTGGGTGCCCCGGATTCTCCCACACTCCAAAGATGTGCGGATTAGGTGGATTGGTCATGCTAAATTGCCCCTTAGTATCAGGGGAAACCAGCTGGGGTAAATGCATGGGGTTATGGGGATAGGGCCTGGGTGGGATTGTGATCAGTGAATGGGCCGAATAGCCTCCTTCTGCACTGTAGGATTCCATGAAAAGCAGTACGGACAGTTCTGAATCACTCGCAACTTCTCCGATGAGTCCTTTACACGTGAATTGCTTGGTGTGGGGCTGCTGTGTGTGTCGCCTTGAAGTGTTTGGAAACAGCAATAAGCATACTTAATTATCGGGTACATTTCTGCCTGTAGCTTCTAAAAATACATTCTTAAGGGGTGAAAGTCTTTGCTAACAGTGACGCTTAAGGTGAACTGGGGGCAGAGCAGCAATATAGTGAAGCAATGGTACAGAGTTATAGCCCTCCCTTGTGGAGGCTGATGGGTACTGCTACTGGACAAGTGGGCGCCATCTTGGAGTCAAGATCTGCCATCCCATCCCAGCATCCAACCAGGGTTTAGAAGTTGTTGTCATCGTCATCATCGTCATCCGGCCAGGAGTGGGCACTCTGCTGCAGGCACTGGTAGTGGCTGCATTCGCACCTCTGGATCTTCATGACGCTTTTGATGATGGTTCCTCGGACCGGGCATCCGAAACGCACTTTGGTGGTCCTGGTCTCGGCGGGCTGGCAGCAGTGCCCGTCCCTGCACAGGCCGCAATACTTGGGCTTGTATTTCCTCAGGCTGACGCATCCTTGGTAGACGAAGGGCCTGGCTGCCAGCTCCTTCACACTTTTCCGGCACTTCTTGCCTGCCTGAAACACAGATGGAATTGTCCGCATGGTGTGAGTGAGGGAACACAAAAAATCTGACTCGCATCACCCTCTCCTCTTAGTCCTTCAATCAGACATTCTCCTTTCAAATTGTATCTATTCATAAAAAAAGAAAGGCAAGGCAAGGGAACGATCCCACCCGGGCCCTATTCCAATAATCAGCCCACTAATCCCTCTAACCTATGCACACTGAGACACTAGGGGCAATTTAGCACGGCTGATGCACCCTAATCAGCATGTCTTTCCGACTGCGGGAGGAAACCAGGGCACCCAAAAGAAACCCATGCGGACAACATGCAAACTCCACACGGGCAGTGACCCAAGCTGGGAATCGAACCCAGGGCCCTAGAGCTATGAGGCAGCAGTGCTAACCACTGTGCCACCAGACCATTTGACATATAACAATACAACATAATGCAGGATTTTACACTGATTTAGAAGAATGTACCACGGAGTTAGCTGCCAAGTTAACCAGAAACATACAGCTTGACCATATTGATCTAGAACAACACATTTTAGTGCAGATTGTCACAAAGGCCAGCTGAATATTTAATTGATGCTTCCTGCTCTTTTCTCCTAAAACTCACCTGGAGATGAAGATCGTGGAGCATGCGGCAGGGCCGGATCTGGCACAGTCTGGTCTCCTGCTTTAGTTGGCACCAGGTGTTGTTGGTGCTGAGTCTGGTGGAAATGCCCATGCCACAGCTCTGTGAACATGGTGACCACATTGTAGCTTTAACCTGGCAGTCAGGATAGCTGAAGCTTTCTCCCCTGAAACCCCTCGGCTCTGAAGCAGACACGTCAAAAGTAGTTAAATGTATGTGCAATATTTACACATGTACAGGCACATGTATGCACACACATACACATGTATATACACATACACATACATACACACATACATACACACACACACACAAATATATACACATACAATACTCTCTACTCTCAAAACACATCTATATACAAACAGCTACATGTTTTTATATATGTAAATACACATACAGCTGGATATTTTCACATGTATACACACGCATACACACACACACACACACACACACACTTATTCAGACACATCTGCACACACAAATACATACACACATACATACAATACTCACAAAACACATGCATATACAAACAGCTGCACCTTTTCCTTGTATATGAACTTACGTACACTGGATATTTTTTTCAGACATACACATAAATAGGCACACACACACACACACAAGCATACACACACGTACAAACATATGCACTAATTCACACACTCACAAACACAAGATATCTACAGCATTTTCACCAATTTCTCGTTTACACACACATGCATACAAGTGCACACATACAAACTGTCACGAGGCATGAAAGGTAAAAATATGTATATTAATCAACTGGGCTATTTCGTAAAGTCATTTATTGTGTTCTTTCAAAAGTATGGTCCCACAATGGTTAGCACTGCTGCCTCAAAGCGCCAGGGACCCGGGTTCAATTCTGGCCTCGGGTGTCTGTCTGTGTGGAGTCTGCATGTTCTCCCTGTGACTGTGTGGGTTTCCTCCAGGTGATCCAGTTTCCTCCCACAGTTCAAAGGTGTACGGGTTATGTTCATTGCCCCTCAGGGGGATGAGCTGGGTAAGTAAGTGAGGAAAAGGCCTGGTGGGATTGGAGTCAGTGTAGACTCAATGGGCCGAATGACCTCTTTCTGCACTGTAGGGATTCTATGATTTTATGAAATGGGCCAAATGGTTTCAAAGTTACAATGACCACTTGGACAGTGAGTCTGCTCCAGCCCCATGTTCAAAGGGAAATTTTCATTGGATTGAATCTAATGGTTGAAGCATTAGAAGTCCTGATACACTGTGTCTGGCAAAGGAGCCTGCTTATCAACTCAAAACCAGTATCTCCTAGAACCACGGAATCCTGGCTCCAATTAAACACCTTAGAGTTCCAGCCACGGGAATAAACCATCCATGTTTAACATTGGGATGTGCCACATGTCCTCTCTCCCAAGCTGCATTGTCATTACATCCAACAGAACTGAATTCTGGCATGTTGCTGTTTCACCTTCGACATGAACTGAATTCCAGGCACCAGCCTGCGCTGTTTACCATCAAACCGGTAACGGCAGAAAGAATTCTGACCTTCATCAAACCTGCCAACCGCTGGAACATTGGAACACGTGCCTCCCGATTAATTCGCTCTCCGTGTCTTCTCCCATTGTGGAGCTCTCGCTCTGGGAAGATGGAGCATTCTAGAATCAGTCAACCTTCCCCCCAGAAAGAATGTTCCAGCTGGCTTCTGGACGCATGTAAAATCAATTTGTATTTTTTATGTGATTCTGACCTGACCCCTCTTCCTTTTTCCTCATCCCTGTTTATTGGGTAAAAGAGTGGACATTGTGAAACCCCACCCATGCATGAGTGAGTGCGTAGGCATGTCTACATGTGTGTGTGTGTGTGTGTGCGCGCGCACATGTGTGTGTGTGGCACATGTGTGTGCATGTGTGCGCGCGTGCATACACGTTTGTGTGCGTGCATGTGTTTGCGTGCGTGTGTGTGTGTACACGCATGTGCATGCACGCATTTCTGTGTGTTGGAAGATTAGAATATTTCCAGATGTAAGAGTTGGGAAATAAGGTAGAAATCAGAAATAAAAAACACACCTTTCTGTTTATGGATGAGATGAGAGTGGGGAAATAAGGGCAGTTTAAATCAATTCCTTCCCTTTTGTTTGTCACACACAAACATGTACACACGGGTACAACCTCAAGACTCTTCCAAGCACAGAAACTACACAGAAATAGACATACATGTACCTGCACACGGACACACACACACACACACACACACACATTCAAATTGTTCAATGTCTTCGTCACAATTTCAGGTCAACATTAAGCAACCCATGTAAAACATCAAGGAAGTAAATGTGTCGAAACATTCAGAACAAAGATTTTTCTATATTCTGTTTCTGCCACATGGGTTGTACAGTGGAATCTGACTCTAACCCATCCTGTCCCAGAATGACAGGGGTGAGGAGGATGAATGGGGGCTCAGGGAATTGAATGGATGGGGTTTAGAATGGAATTCCTAACTGCTAGTAATGGTTCCACGCAAAAAGAACGTGGGCCTAGACTCAAATCGGAATAATATGCAGAGCAGGAAAGAGTGGGGAGGGTAGGATTCATCAGATTCTCTCACAAAGCTAGCACAGAGATGAAGGGCCAAAGTGGCCTCGATCATAGAAATATAGAAGCTAAGAACAGGATGAGGCCATTCGGCCCTTTGAGCCTGCTCTGCCATTGGCTGATCATCCAATTCAATAATCCTGCTTTCGCCCCATAACTTCTGATCTCATCTGCCCCAAGTGCCTCCTCCTACCACCTATCAAATATATTCAATGTTTTGGCATCAATTACTTCCTTGATATCCACAGGCTCACCACTCTTTGGCTGAAGAAATATCTCCATCCTAAATGATCAATCCCGAATCCTCAGACTGTGACCCCTCTGGTTCTGGACTCCCCCACCATCGGGAGCATCCTCCCTCCATCTAGAATTTATAAATCTCTATGAGATCCTACTTCGTACGTCTGAGCTCCAGTGAAAACAATCCCAACTTAGTCAATCTCTCCGCATACATCTATCCTGCCATCCCCAGTGTTGTAGTGGAGAATGTCTTGTTTCCCGAGCTGTGATAGTAAAACTGAATAAAGTTTGCTTTTTCAAAAAAAAATCAACTAGTTTTTATTATCACAAGACTGCGTGCAGTTTTTGGCCGAATATTGGAAACAGGGAGCAGTCTACACTAACTACTGATTCTATCCCAAGACCGCGCCCACTGTAAGGATCAATTCAATAATTATACCTATTTCTTATCAGTAATACAGGCAGTGGTAAGCACTTGACCATTTTTCCCATCGCACCACTGCTTTATTTGTACACTATCACATCTTGGTAAATCTTTGCTGCACTATCTTGAGAGCAACAACATCCTTCCTCAGGAGACCAAAACTGCACACAATACTCTAGGTGTGGCCTCACCAAAGCCCTGTACAATTGCAACAACACATCCCTGATCCTGTACTCGAAACCTCTCACAGTGAAGGCCAACATATCATTTGCCTTCTTTACTGCCTCCTGCACCTCTATGCTTACCTTCAATGACTGGTGCACAAGGACACCCAGATCCCATTGCACTCTCCCCTCTCCCAATTTACAGCAATTTGGTAGTAATCTGCTTTCTTGTTTTTTTTTGCTTCCAAAGTGAATAACCTCACATTTAGCCAAATTATGCTGCCACTGTATGATTCTAGCCTTCTTTTTGCAACTCCTCCTGGAGTATTAGCTGTGTGCAACCCTTAGGGTTAATATTGATGTCCCTGGGGAAGTGTGTGAGGGAAGTAGAACGTGTTCTCGGCTTAAAGAACACCCAAGGTTTTCCCCTGGCTCCTTTTGCCCTCACTGCTCACTTACTGTGGATTGCATTCCGCTGCTTTGACACCTTACTGAAGACTTTGACAATCTTCTTCCACTTGCCCAATCCCAATGCCTTGTCGCCCTTGGAATAGGTCGAAGCGCACTTCCATCGCTCGCAGCAGGTGCCCGGCAACTTGACCAGCCGAGCGTCTGCGCAGAAGGCAGGCGGCAGGGAGAGGCGCGAGGGGCAGAGGGGGACGCAGGCAGCTTTGCCGTTCTCGCAGGTGCACTGAAGCCGACATGTCTGCTTGAAGACCTCGCCGTGCTGGTACACTCTCCCATTCATGAGGCAAGGCCGGCTGGGAATGCTGGCTGTGAGAGAGAGCAAACAGCATCAGGGTGAACCAGTCTACTCCTTACAACGTGTCAGCACATTGGTTATTGTGAACGGTTTTCCAAAAGAGTCATCTTAACTGCAGGCAAAGATGTAAAATAGACAACATCAGATTAACTATCACTTACAGGATCCATCAGGCAATCTAATTAGAAGGGTATATTGACCATCGATGTAATGTGTAAATGGAATTCAATCCTGATAAATGTGAGGTGATGCATTTTGGGAGAAAGAATGTAGGGGGGAGGTATATGATAAAGGGTAGACCTATTAAGAGTACAGAAACGCAGAGGGACCTGGGGGTGCAGGTGAACAAGTCTCTGAAGGTGGCAGAGCAAGTGGAGAAGGTTGTGAAGAAAGCATATAGTATGCTAGCCTTTATAGGAAGGGGTATAGAGTACAAGAGCTGGCCTTTAATGTTGCAGTTGTATAAAACACTGGTTAGACCTCATTTGGAATACTGCGTCCAGTTCTGGTCGCCTTACTACCGGAAGAACGTGGAGACTCTGGAGAGAGTGCAGAGGAGGTTTACCAGGATGCTGCCTGGTATGGAAGGTCTGAGTTACAAGGAGAGGTTAGGCAAATTGGGACTGTTTTCCTTAGAAAGACGTAGACTTAGAGGAGATCTGATAGACGTGTACAAGATTATGAGGGGTATAGATAGAGTAAACAGGGTTAAGCTTTTTCCTAGGATGGACTCAAATAGCACGAGGGGTCACGGGCTTGGGGTGAGGGGGGTAAGGTATAATTTGGATGCTAGAGGGAGTTTTTTCACACAGAGGGTGGTGGGGGTATGGAATGCGCTGCCAAGTAAAGTGGTGGAGGCAGGTACTCTGGAGTTATTTAAGAAATACTTAGATGGGCACATGAACAGAATAGGAATGGAGGGGTATAGAAAACTGATTTAAAATAGGGATCATGAGCCTTGGGAGTCCCTGGGAAGTGTGTAAATAGATGATGATATTGATGTACTTGTTTTTATCCTACAGGTGCTTTGGTCCACCTTGTTGTCTAACAAGGGGCATACACGCGATGGGTCGTGAGAGGACTGCTCTTGGATCTTTTTTGAGAGTATCCTACTGCTTCACGTTGTTAGTGTACGCTTGACCTGGACCTTCTGATGGGCAACACGACAGCTCAGTGACTATCGCTGTGCTGTGCAGATACATGGATTTGGGCCTGTGTCTGTGGGAGTTTGCGCATTCTCCCCGTGCTTGCGTGGGTTTTCTCCGGGAGCTCCGGTTTCCTCACACATCCCAAAGATATGCTCTTAGGCTAATTGGCAAAACAAATTCTCCCTAAATTGTCTCAAATTTGGTTTTAAATCCATAGATCTATAAACATGGACAGGGATCGCGGGTAGAGATGGGAATATCGGGGTGGCAGCGCGGGCTCATTGGGCCAAAGGGCCTGTTTCCCGTGCTGTTTTGTTCTTTGTTCTTTGTTCTATGTCCTCAATATCTGATACTGCAATGTGTAAATACGCTCAATACCTGGAGCTGTGATGTGTAAATGTTCTCGATACCTAGTAATGTGCAAATACTCTCAATACTTGGTGCTGTAATGTGTAAACACCCTCAATAGCTGGTGTTGTAATGTGCAAATACCCTCAATACCTGATGTTGTAATGGATAAATATCCTCAATCCTGTTGTTGCAAAGTGTAAATACCCTCGATACCTGTTGAGGTAATGTGTATGTACCCTCAATACCTAATGCCGTAATATGTAAATACCCTCAATACCTGGTATTGTAATGCGTAAATACCCTTGATACCCGGTAGTGTGAAGTGTAAACATCCTCAATACCGGATGCTGTAATGCGTAAATATCCTCGATATCTGGTGCGATAATGTGTAAATCCCTCACTACGTGGTGATGTAATGTATAAATACCCTTGATACCTGGTGCTGTAATGTGTAATATCCTTGATATCTGGTGCTGTAACGTATAAATCCCTCACTACCTGGTGATGTAATGTATAAATACCCTCGATACCTGGTAGTGTGAAGTGTAAACATCCTTAATACCGGGTGCTGTAATGTGTAAATATCCTCGACATCTGGTTCTGTAATGTGTAAATACCCACAATACTTGGTTCTGTAATGTGGAAATACCATTCAATACCTGGTGTTGTCATGAGTACATTCCTTCAAAACCTAGTGCTGTAAATGTGGAAGTACCCTTAATAACTGGTACAGTAATGTGCAAATCCCCTCAATACCTGGTGCGATAATGTGTAAATCCCTCACTACCTGGTGATGTAACGTATGGATACCCTCGATACCTGGTGCTGTAATATGCAAATATCCTTGGTACCTGGTGCTGTAATGTGTAAATACTATCAATACCTGGTGTAGTAATGTGCAAATACATTTGATGCCTGGCGGTGTGATGTGTAAATGCCCAATTCCTGGGGGTGTGTGGGGTGGGGGGGGGTTTGTTGAGAGGAGGATGTGTGGAGAGTGTGGGGGGGGGGAATGGCGTGGGGGGGTGGTGGGTGTGGGAGAGTGAATGGGGAGTGTGTGGAAGAGTGGTTCTATCTAAGCCCCGGGCACCATTGCCCCCCTCACCTCTGCAGATCCCCGTCGTGGCGTTCAGTTTGTCCTGGAGCTGGCAGCGGAGCCCCCGGGCACGGTCGCAGGGAAGCAGCGTGCCACAATCCTCATTGAACTGTCGAGCACAGACTCTGCAGCAACCGCAGCCATCCAAAACCAGTGGCACCCCTGGGCGGCAAGGCAGGGGCTGTGGGCAGCGGCATTCCCCAGGACACTCCACCTGGGAATAAAGACAACTCCGTCAACACTTCCTCAACAAGCTCGCTTTTATCCAGTTTCACCTGAAAGGAATTAGATTTGGGTTTATGTAACAACCTTCCCCGACATACCAAGCACAAAAATGGAGTCACTGTGCTAGTGTAGGAAACGCAACAGGGGATGTGAGCAAGATCCCACAAACAGCCATCAACGAATGGCCAATAATCTGCTTTTAAGTGAAAATTATGGAATCCCTACAGAACAGGAGGAGGCTATTCGACCCAATGAGTCTGCACCAACCACAATCCCACCCAGGCCCTGCTCCTGTAACCCCACATATTTTACCCTGCTAATCCCCGTGACACCAGGGTCAATTTAGCACGGCCAATTGGCCTCACTTTTGGAATATGGGAGGAAACCGGAGCACCCAGAGGAAACCCACACAGTCACGGGGAGAATGTGCAAACTCCACACAGACAGTGACCCGAGGCCGGAATTGAACCCGGGTCCCTAGCTCTGTGAGGCAGCAGTGCCACCTAAGGTGGGGAAAAATGCCTCCGCTGATAGTTCTGCACCTGTTCCATTTTCCCTCAGAGTGGCACTGGAAGTGTGAACTTGAACTCTGCATCAGGAGAGTGACTGAAACTCATGACTGTCTGATGCAGAGAGACAACCCAATAAGTCTCCTGTAATACCAGTCCTAAAGGTGCTGCCACTGCTCTCTGAATCTCATCTCGGAGACCACTCCATCAATCCAAGCGCTGAATATTGGCATGACCTCTGACCCCTAAGGC
Organism: Sphyrna mokarran; assembly: GCA_024679065.1. Classification (NCBI taxonomy): domain Eukaryota; kingdom Metazoa; phylum Chordata; class Chondrichthyes; order Carcharhiniformes; family Carcharhinidae; genus Sphyrna; species Sphyrna mokarran. The sequence goes on along the minus strand of JAGIQG010000009.1, from coordinate 107,808,716 downwards.
GCCAGCCTAAGCACACAAGTCAAACTCTTTGCACAGTGGCACTCACAGATCCAGGGACCTGGGTTCGATTCTTGACTTGGGGGACTGTGGAACCTTCACGTTCTCCTCCCCGCCTCACCCCAGTGTCTGTGTGGGTTTCCTCTGGGTGCCCCGGTTTCCTTCCACACCCCAAAGATGTGCAGGTTAGGCGGATTGGCCAGGTTAAATTGCCAGGATGTGTAGATTAGGGAGGTTAGTGGAGTAAATGCGTGGATTTACGGGATAGGGCAGGAAAGATGGCCTGAGTAATATACTCTGTTAAGGTGATGGTGCAGATCCAATGGGCTGAATGGCCTCCTTCTGCACTGTATGGATTCTATTCTATGGGATTCTAAAGAAAGAGAAGCGGAGGGGCCCTTCAACCCTGCCTCACCCTTCAATATGATTATAGCTGGCTTCAACTCCTTCTCTGTGCTGTTTCCCCTGAGCCCTCTCTCTATTCCTCAACCTACCAAATATTTATCCACCTTACCTTTAAATATTTCCTATCGTGTAGTGATGTTAACTAATTCCTAATCCCCACCTAATTATCCTTAACATAACATTCCCAGGATATGTTTTTCGCTATATAACATTCCCAGTGTTATTCTTCATATCATATTCCCACTGTTAAGTCTCTATATAGCATTCCCAGTATTATTCTCGATATAACAATCCCAGTATTATTCTCGATATAGCATTCCCAGTATTATTCTCGATATAACAATCCTAGTATTATTCTCGATATAACAATCCCAGTATTATTCTCGATATAGCATTCCCAGTGTTATTCTCGATATAACAATCCCAGTATTATTCTCGATATAACAATCCCAGTATTATTCTCGATATAACAATCCCAGTATTATTCTCGATATAGCATTCCCAGTGTTATTCTCGATATAACAATCCCAGTATTATTCTCGATATAACAATCCCAGTATTATTCTCGATATAGCATTCCCAGTGTTATTCTCGATATAACAATCCCAGTATTATTCTCGATATAACAATCCCAGTATTATTCTCGATATAACAATCCCAGTATTATTCTCGATATAGCATTCCTAGTATTATTCTCGATATAACAATCCCAGTATTATTCTCGATATAACAATCCCAGTATTATTCTCGATATAGCATTCCCAGTATTATTCTCGATATAACAATCCCAGTATTATTCTCGATATAGCATTCCCAGTATTATTCTCTATATAACATTCGCAGTGTTAAGTCTCTGTATAGCATTCCCAGTATTGTTTTCTATATAATAATCCCAGTATTATTCTCGATATAGCATTCCCAGTATTATTCTCTATATAACATTCGCAGTGTTAAGTCTCTGTATAGCATTCCCAGTATTGTTCTCTATATAATAATCCCAGTATTATTCTTGATATATCATTTCCAGTGTTACCCTCGATATAACATTCCTAGAATATGTTATTCTAGATATAACATTCCCTGTGTTAGTCTCTGTAATAACATTCCCACTTTATTCTTGATATAACGGTCCCAGTCTCCCAGTATTTGTTATTCTCTATATAACATTCCCAGTGTTAGTCTCTATATAACATTCCCATTCTCTCAGTATATATTATTCTCAATATAGCATTCCCTGTGTTAGTCTCTCTATATAATATTCCCGCTTTATTCTCCATATAACATTCCCAGTTTCCCAGTGTATGTTAGTCTCAGTATAACATTCCCAGTGTTATTCTCCATACAACATTCCCACTTTATTGTCAATATAACATTCTCAGTTTCCCAGTGCGTGTTATTCTCTATGTCAATCACTCCCCATGCTTATTATTTACCATAAGACGAAATTCCAATCCTTATCAATCTCAATATAACTCACTGCTAGTGCCTGGCATTTTCTTTTACTCACTCCCAGTTAGTGTTACTCTTGGTAAAACTCACTCAATGACTGTACTATTCTCTACATAATTCTCTCCCAGTCCCTTATAGCTCACTCCCAGTCAACGTAACTCCCCAAATAATTTACTTATCACCTAATTCTCCACGTAATTTAATTTCCATCTGTTATTTTCTATCCAATTCACTCAGTATGTGTTATTTTCTATTTAACTTTCTCCTGGGCATTAATCCTGAGATAATTTAATCCTGCTTGTTATCTTCTACATAATTTCAGGATTATTCTGCACATAACTTTTTTAGTGTGTCTTCCCCATGTGACTCATTTGCAATCCGTTATTTCCTTCAGAGTTCACATCTGGACATTATTCTCAATATAATCCATTCCCAGTATCTGTCATTCCTGATAAAATCTATTCCCAGTATCTGTTATTCCTGACACATCTCACACACTCAGTGCGTCTACCTTACTCCTGGTATGCATGTGTATGAGTGTGTATGTGAGTGTATGAGTGTATGTGTGTATGTGAGTGTGAGTGCGTATGCGTGTGTGTGAGTGTGTGTGTGTGAGTATGTGTGTGTGTGGTGTGTGTGTGTGTGTGAGTGAGTGTGTGTGTGTGTGTGAGTGTGTGTGTGTGTGAGTGTGTGGTGTGTGTGTGTGAGTATGTGTGTGTGTGAGCGCGCGCGCGTGTGTGTGTGTGTGAGCGCGTGTGAGTGTGTGTGTGAATGTGTGTGAATGTGTGTGTGTGTGTGTGCATGTGTGTGTGTGAATGTGTGTGAATGTGTGTGTGTGTGTGTGAATGTGTGATTGTGTGTGTGAGTGTGTGGGAGTATGTGTGTGTGTGAGCACGTGTGAGTGTGTGTGTGTGTGTGTGTGTGTGTGTGTGTGTGTGTGTGTGTGTGTGTGTGTGTGTGTGTGTGTGTGTGTGTGTGTGTGTGTGTGTGTGTGTGTGTGTGTGTGTGTGTGTGTTGTGTGTGTGTGTGTGTGTGTGTGTGTGTGTGTGTGTGTGTGTGTGTGTGTGTGTGTGTGTGTGTGTGTGTGTGTGTGAATGCTGCCTGTCTCCGACTGTCTTTAAAGAGGCACAGTTTATAGAAACACAGAAACTAGAAGCAGGAGTAGACCATTCAGCCCTTCAAGTCTGCTCCACCATTCATTATAATCATGACTGAGCATCAATATCCTGTTCCCCCTGTCCCCACATATTCCTTACTCCATTTAGCCCCGAGAGACATATCTAATTTCTTCTTGGAATCACACAGCATTTTGGCCTCAACTACTTTCTGTGGGAGTGAATTTCACACATTCTCCACCCCTCAGGTGAAGAAATTTCTTCTCACCTCAGTCCCAAAAACGTTTACTCCTTATCCTCAAACCATGACCCCCAGTTCAGGATTCCCTCACCATTGGGAACATTCTTCCCGAATCTATCCTGTCTAATCCTGTTTGAATTTTATGAGTTTCCACCAGGTTCCCTCTCACTCTTCTGAAGTCCTGTGAATACAATCCCGTCCAACGTAGTCTCTCCGCCATCCCAGGAAGGGATACAAGGACATCATTGGGGCGGCACGGTGGCACGGTGGTTAGCACTGCTGCCTCACAGCGCCAGAGAGCCAGGTTCAATTCCCAGCTTGTTTCACTGTCTGTGTGGAGTCTGCACATCCTCCCACAGTCCGAAAGATGTGTTGGTTACGTGCGTTGGCCATGCTAAAATGTCCCTTAGTGTACCCAAACAGGCACCTGAAGGTGGCAACTAGAGGATTTTCACAGTAATTTATTTTGCAGTATTAATGTAAATCCACTTGTGACTAATAAATAAACTTTATCCTTCCTCAGATAAAGACCACAATGGCACACAATAGTCCGACTGTGGCCTCACTGCACAATTGCAGTGAAACATCCCGATTTTTATTTTCAAATGCTTTCGCTACGAAGGCCAACAGGCCATTTGCCTTCTTTACTGCCTGCTCCACCTGTGCACTTGCTTTCAGCGACCGATGACACTCGCTGAGTGTCCGCCGCTCTCAATTCCCACTCGTTTAAATACTAACCCGTCGCCCTAATATTGCGACCAGCATGTCTTGTCTTACCATGTCAGCGAGGCTCCAGCTGCCCAGCAAGACAAAGCACAGCACCAGGGTGGCGCCCACACCCGAACCAAACGGACCCCTCGCCATCCTGGTACAGATGGCAGCCAAAGTCCGAAGTAAGTGGAGGTCAAGTGGGGAGGGGCGGTGTGGTGGTGCGTACAGCAAGGGGGTTTTGGAAGTTGATTTCCAATCCGCTATCCTGTGACACTCTTGACAGCCAAACTGCTCCAAAGAATCCAAGAATATGGAAACATTTATTCCCTCTTCGGTTTTGCCGACCAGCGGCGCCTAAGCCGAGGCATTCACTGGAGGGCGGAGGCTATCCGATTGGGAAAAGATCGGAGAAGGCAACCAATGTCCTGGCCAAAGAGAAACAGACGTCTAAAGACATGCACTTTACGTCTCTCCCATTGAGAAGCAACTCACTGGGTGTGCCAACCCCTTCCTTCGCTTTTTATCAAGCTGCGAATGTTCCCTCGTATGTTTGCGTGTGCATATTTTATTTATGTGCATGCCCAGTTTCTCGGGATAAGGTGCTCAGAAAGATAAAGCTGCGGTTGTAATTCCTGGAAAGGCACTGACTCATCATCCCTCCGGCCTCTTTCTTGGAATCGTGCCAGGCGCACTGCCTTCTCACCCCCAAGTTATTTCTTTTCTCCTTCTTAGAAGTTCATAGATTCCTTACCGTGCAGAAGGAGGTCACTCGGCCCGTCGAGCCTGTACCAACAACAATCCCACCCAGGCCCCATCCCCGTAACCCTGCAGGGGACGGTACGGTGGCACAGTGGTTAGCAAAGAACAAAGAACAACACAGCAGAGGAAACAGGCCCTTCGGCTCAACAAGCCCACGCCACCATTTTAAAGTTCTACCTATGACCTTTGTCTACGCATACTGGATCCACAATAAAGGATTTATAATCAGATTGAGGGTTGCCTAATTTAGAGACAATTTGTGAACACCAGTCAGCCTAAGAGTACGTTTTTGGGGTGTGGGAGGAAACTGGAGCAATCGGAGAAAACCCACGCAAGCACGGGGAGAATGTGCAAACACCCGCAGACACCGGCCCAAATCCATGTATCTGCACAGCAAACAATGGTAGTCACTGAGCTGCCGTGTTGCCCATCAGATGGCCCAGTTTAAGCGTACACTAATGACGTGAAATACTAGGCAACTCTCGAAGTAACATCCAAGAGCAGCCCTCGCACGACCCACCACGTGTATGCCCCTTGTTGGTCAACAAGGTGGACTGAATCTCCTGTGACCTAAGAAAAAAAAGACATTAATCAACATACACAACTTCTACAGACATTCACAGAATTCCCAGAAGCTCAAACGTAAGACAGGTGAGCCATAAAATATGTTGGACGGCCCATAGGAATCTAATGATTCCCAGGAGCGGCCTCAAGCTCTTAGTTAGAACAATGTTTTGTATCCCTCCATCTCACGGCACCAATGAGAAGCGTTCATTTCTGGCCTTGTATCGCTGTCTGTGAGGAGTCTGCACGTTCTCCCCGTGTCTGCGTGGGTTTCCTCCGGGTGCTGCAGTTTGCTCCCACGCTCCAAAGATGAGCGGGTTAGGTGGATTGGCCATGGTAAATTGACATTAGTGTCAGGAGGATTAGCAGGGTAAATATGTGGGGGTTACGGGAATACGACATGAGCGGGATTGTGGTCATTGTAGACCTGAAGGGCTGAATGGCCTCCTTCTGCACTGCAGGGATTCTATGATTCTGTGAACCCCACGTATTTACTCCCCCAGTCCCCTTGACACTAAGGGGTAACGGCCAATCAACCTAACCCGCGCATCTTTGGACTGTGGGAGGGAACCAGAGCAACCTGAGGAAACCTATGCCGACACGGGGAGAATGTGCAAACTCCACACAGACAGTGACCCAAGGCCAGTATAAACCCAAGTCACTGGCGCTCTGAGGCAGCAGATAAACTCTGTCTTACTTCTTGAGTGTTGTTTTCAGGCTGCGCTGACAGTCCCTTTTTTTTTCACTCTGTGTTTGCGGATTTCTGTTCTGCATGTTCCCCGAAATGAGGAAGGATGCCTCCTGGTGATACACGGTGTGATCAGTTGCACTCTCTGTGAAGCTAAAACTCGCTGTCCTGTTGTATCTGCACCAGGCTGATTAGAGGCAGGACAATGCGCTGGGACACAGATTACCGACAGTCTGACAGACCAAATGAACGATGCTAATTTTGACTGTGGATGATAGCGTCTGGTGGTTGACAGTGGATCGGGCAGCCTTTTAACATTCTCATAGAAATAGAATCATAGAAACCCTACAAAGCAAAAGAGGGCATTCGGCCCATTGAGTCTGCACCGACCACGGGGCAGCAAGGTAGCCCAGTGCTTAGCATTGCTGCTTCATAGCTCCAGGGTCCTGGGTTCTATTCCCGGCTCGGGTCGCTGTCTGTGTGGAGTTTGCACATTCTCCTCGTATCTGCGTGGGTTTCCTCCGGGTGCTCCGGTTTCCTCCCACAGTTAGGTTAATTGGCCATGCTAAGAAATTGCCCTTTTAGTGTCCAAGGATGCGTAAATTAAAGGAATTATTGGGTATAATATATGGGGGTAGGGCTTAGGTGGGATTGTGTTTGGTGCAGACTCAATGGGCCAAAGGGCCTCTTTCTGCACTATATGATTCTATGATTCTATGACCACAATCCCACCTAGTCCTTACCTCCATATCCCGACATATTTAGCTGCTAATCCCTCTAACCTACGCATCTTAGGATTCATTCCAGTGAGGAGAGGGTAAAATGAGTGGCCAAAGTCATCCAAAGTCACAACTAGCCCCAGGGCGAGAATGAAGGGAGACTGGGAAGGTGAAAAGACAGAGAAAAGGATGGTTAGAACAAGACAGAGAAAGATGAAGGACAACACGAACGTGAGGAGATAGAGGAAATAAATATATCCACAGAGAAAAGTTTAAATTTAAAGTTTTAATGTTCATTTATTAGTCTCACATGTAGGCTTACATTGCGACTGCAATGAAGTTACTGTGAACATCCCCTAGTCACCACACACCGGTGCCTGTTTGGGTACAGTATTTAGCACGGCCAATGCACCTAAGTAGTACATCTTTGGAATGTTGGAGGAAACTGGAGCACTGGGGGGAAACCCTCGCAGACACGGGAGAAAGTGCAGACTCCACATCCTCACCTAAATGCCGGAATCGGTCCTGGGTTCCTGATACTGTCAGGCAGCAGTGCTAACTGCTATGCCACCATGCCACCAGAAGCGAAACAAAAATAGCAAACGTGGAAGGCCACTCTGCCCATCTTAATGCACAGAAAGCTCCAAGTTCTTCTTACGTTGCTGAATCTAACTGTTTCTTAAATGATTTCAACACTTTAGCCTCCATTACCCCGGGAGACTGTTTGATGTGTTAATCACTTTTGCATCTCTCTCTGCAGAAAATAATTTATGGAGAACAATCCCCAAATTTCTTTATCATAGAATCCCTATAGTGCAGAAGGAGACCATTTAGCCCATGGAGCCTGCACCGACTACAATCCCATCCACACCCTATCCCCATAACCCTATGCATTTATCCTGCCAATCCCTCTGACACGAGGGTCAACTTAGCGTGACAAATCAACCTAAACCACCAATCTTTGGAGTGTGGGAGGAAACTGGAGCAAACCCGTGTAGACACGGAGAGAACATGCAAACTCCAGACAGTCATCCAAGGCTGGAATCGAATCTGGGTCCCTGGTGCTGCGAGGCAGCTGTGCTAACCACTGCACCACCCTAAATGAGACCTGAAGCTGCTCGACCATGAGGAAGGGAGCTGCAGCAACACGCAGAAATAATGCTTTTTAAATGTTGCTGTTGACCACTTCCTCTGGCAGCTCATTCTAGCTACACACCACCCTTTGTGCAAAGATGTCCTCTTTAAATCTTTCCACTCTCACCTTGAACCTGTAGTTTTCAATTCCCCTTTCCTATGGACAAGACTATGTGCGTTAATTCTGACTATGGAATGCGCTGCCAAGTAAAGTGGTGGAGGCAGGCACTCTGGAGTTATTTAAGAAACACTTAGATGGGCACATGAACAGAATGGGAATGGAGGGGTATAGAAAACTGATTTAAAATAGGGATCGTGAGCCTTGGGAGTCCCTGGGAAGTGTGTAAATAGATGATGGTATTGATGTACTTGTTTTTATCCTACAGGTGCTTTGGTCCACCTTGTTGCCTAACGAGGGGCATATACGCGATGGGTCGTGAGAGGGCTGCTCTTGGATTTTTCGAGAGTATCCTAGTGCTTCACATAGTTAGTGTACGGTTGACCTGGACCTTCTGATGGGCAACACGACAGCTCAGTGACTATCACTGTGCTGTGCAGATAACATGGATTTGGGCCTGTGTCTGTGGGAGTTTGCTTGCGTGGGTTTTCTCCGGGTGCTCTGGTTTCCTCCCATCCCAAAGATGTGCTCTTAGGCTAATTGGCAAAACAAATTCTCCCTAAATTGTCTCAAATTTGGTTTTTAATTCGTAGATCTATAAACATGGACAAGGGTCACAGGTAGAGGTGGGAACATCAGGGTGGCAGCGCGGGCTCATTGGGCCAAAGGGCCTGTTTCCCGTGCTGTTTTGTTCTTTGTTCTTTGTTGTTCTATGCCCCTGATCTTTTTATACATTACTAGCTAAGGAGAGAGCCCAGAGGAATAAAAGAGAGCAGCAAAGCCTACACCTTCTCAGATCACTGTCCTCCTCTACAGACAATGTGTCAGCGATTACAAATCGGAGAGGGGCTCCTGACTCACTCCAAAGGACACCTAACCGCAGCGGTGAACACCATGATACTGAACATCAAGACTGCCTCAGGAATACTATGTCACGGATATCCTAGGAGCACTCTGGGGAATGTTGAGGAACAGAGGGTCTTTGAAGACGAATAGATAGTTTGTTGAAAAGCAGACTGAGTGGTGAAGAAGGCATTTAGCACACACTGGCCTTCGACAATCAGCGCATTGAGTATAGCAGTTGGGACATGATGTTACACAGAATCCATACTGTGCAGAAGGAGGCCATTCAGCCTATCCTGTCCACCGACCACAATCCCACCCAGGCCCTATCCCTGTAACCCCACACATTTACCCTGTTAATCCCTTGACATTAAGGGTCAATTTAGCATGGCCAATCAACCTTACCCGCACATCTTTGGATTGTGGGAGGGAACTGGAGCACCCGGAGGAAACCCACACAGACATGGGGAGAACGTGCACAGACAGTGACCCAAAGCTGGAATTGAACCCGGGTCGCTGGCGCCGTAAGGGAAGGATGCACTTGAAATACTGCGTATGGTTTTGATCACCCTGTTATAGGAAATACATTGGTGAAATGGGAAGAGTGTAAAGAGATTTATGAGGATTTTGCCAGGAATAGTAAGCCTGAGTTATAGGGAGAAGTTAGCCAGGCTAGGAGTTTGTTCCTTGGAATGTAGGAGAATGAGGTGTGACCTTACTGATAAGGGGTATAGATGGGATTAATGCACATAGTCTTTTTCACAGTGAAGGGGAATTGATAACTAGAGAACATAGGTTTAAGGTGAGAGAGGAAAGATTTAAAGAGGACCTGAGGGGTAACCTTTTCATACAGAGAGTAGTGTGTATCTGGAATGAGCTGCCAGAGAAAGTGGTTAAAACAAGTACAATAGCAACATTTAAAAAGCATTTGGATAAGTACATGGATGGGAAAGGCACAGTGGTATAATGGTTAGCACTGCCATCTCACAGCTCCAGGGACCTGGGTTCGATTCCAGCCTTGGGTCATTGTCTGTGCAGAGTGTGCACATTCCCTCCATGTCTGCGTGGGTTTACTCCAGATGCTCCGGTTTCTGCCCACAGTCCAAATGATGTGCTGTTTAGGGTGCATTGGCCATGCTGAATTCTCCCTCGGTTTATAGGAACAGGCATCGGAGTGTGGCGACTAGGGGATTTTCAACACTTCATTGCAGTATTAATGTAAGTCTACTTGTGACACTAGTAGATCGAGAGGGATATGGCAATTGCGACCAGCTGGGAAGGCACCATGTTCAGCATGGACTGGTTTGGGCAGAAAGGCCCATTTCTGTGCTCTTTTGCTCTCTCCTGCAGACTGGAGGTCTGTACTCAGCCTCTTGGCCCTGTGGAGCAGTAGGGAGGTGAGGAAAAGACTGGAGCCTAAGCAAAGAGTGGTTAGCATGTTGTTTAACAGCACCAGGGACCCACATTTAATTCCAGCCTCGGGTCACTGTCTGTGCGGAGTTTGCACATTCTCCCTGTGTCTGCGAGGATTCTCTCTGGATGATCCTGTTTCCTCCCACCGTCCAAAGATGTGCAGGTTAGGTGGATTGGCCTTGCTAAATTGACTACAGTGTCATGGGAATTAGCAGGGTAAATGTGTGGGGTTACAGAAATAGGACCTGAGTGGGATTGTTATCAGTGCAGACTCTGGGGCAGGCTGATCTTACCTTTGATCTCTGGGGCGGCACGGTGGCACAGTGGTTAGCACTGCTGCCTCACAGCACCAGGGACCTGGATTCAATTCTCAGCTTGAGTCACTGTCTGTGCGGAGTTTGCACATTCTCCCCATGTCTGCATGGGTTTCTTCCGGGTGCTCTGGTTTCCTCTCACAGTCCAAAGTTGTGTCGGTTAAGCCATGCTAAATTAATCCTAGCAGGGTAAATATGAGGGGTTACGGGACTAGGGCCTGGGTGGGATTGTGTTCAGTGCAGACTCGATGGGCCGAAGAGCCTCCTTCTGCCCGGTAGAGATTTGATGATTCACAATTACAGGAGAAGCATCTGTGTTGCACTGATGTTTGACAGATGGGAGATGGAAATTAAATCACATGGCAGCAGAAGTGACCTTTCCAAAGAAATGGAAATCACTCCCAAAGCAGTGAATGCATTCCCTCAGGATAAGTACTATGAACAAAGACCTTTCCCCTAGACAAGAGGAAGTCCTGAATATTTTATTGGTTTATTCCTTAATATTTATTCCGCATCCTCAACTGTCGTTGTCATACAAACATAGACTCACACAATGTGGAAGAGGCCCTTCGGCCCATCGAGTCTACACTGAACACAATTCCATACAGGGATTCCCGTAACCTCTCATATTTACCCTGCTAGGGTTAATTTAGCATCCCTGGCCTCCCAACTAATCCCACTCACCAGCACTTGGCCCATAGCCTTGAATGTTTTGGTTAAAGTTTTAAAGTTTATTTATTAGTCTCGCAAGTAGGTTTACATTAACACTGCAATGAAGTTACTGAGAAAATTCCCTAGTCGCCACGTTCTGGTGCCTGTTCGGGTACGCTGAGGGAGAACTTAGCACGGCCAATGCACCCTAGCCAGCATGTCTTTCAGACTGTGGGAGGAAACTGGAGCACCCAGAGGAAACCCACGCAGACACGGGGAGAGTGTGCAGACTCTGCACAGACCCAAGCCTGGAATCAAACCCAGGTCCCTGGCGCTGTGAGACAGCAATGCTAACCACTGTATCACCGTGTCAACCACAAGTCACACAAAATGCTCATCCAGGTACTTTTTAAAGGATGTGAAGCAAGCCTTCCTCCACCACCCTCCCAGGCAGCACATTCCAGACACCAACCACCCTCTGAGTAAAAAAGTTTTTCCTTAAATCCCCTCTAAAACCTCCCACCCCTCACCTTGAACCTGTGTCCCCTCGTGACTGACGCTTCAACTATCTCTGTGTGGCCAACGGGACCATCTGAAATGGCGTTTTGTAAAGAACTCTGGGACAATTGGGCAAGAAATTAAATCGGCAAAACTGCAATTTAAATTCAGAGACAAAAAGGCTGCAACCCTGATGAGTGAATAAACAGGATGTGGGTCATCTCCAGGATGGAAGAGATGTTCTGGTCACACTGGGTTCTGTACCAGACATAAGGGCACCGTGACCCTTTAGTTAGGAGGGAGGTATGTGACCTGCGTGCCTCCAGCACCTACAGTCACGGATGCTGGTGACACACCAAGAGATCAGTGTGGTATCACCTGATTGGACTCTTATCGATCAAGGGGATCAAGTCCTGATGGATTGATTGGCAATGGCCAAAAGTGGGCGTGAAACCAAACGGGGTATAAAGGGTGCTGCACAACCAGGAATCTCTCTTTCTCTCTGACCCCACGAGCGAGCTACAACAATGGTGAACATCGCCAGCAAGAGGAGAGGCACCGAGGAGGAAGGAAGAAAAACCAGACGCAGAATGCCAGACCAGGCCAAAGGACCAGACTAAGCATTCGACTACCGAGACCAGCGCACAGACAAATCATAGAACCCTACAGTGCAGAAAGAGGCCCTTCGGCCTATCACGTCTGCACGGAACACAATCCCACCCAGTCCCTGCCCCCATATCATACTCACTAATCACTCTAACCTCCGCTACTCTGGACACTAAGGGGCAATTTCTTAGCATGGCCAATCAACCTAACCCACACATCTTTGGACTGTGGGAGGAAACCGGAGCAACCGGAGGAAACTGGCACAGACATGAGGAGAATGTGCAAACTCCACACAGATAGTGACCCAAGCCGTGAATCAAACAGAGACCCTGGAGCTGTGAAATAGCGGTGCTAACCACTGTGCTACTGTGCCACTCAATATAAAGGCCATTATCTGCCTTGCTACTCGCCAGTCACACAAAGTTAAGTCAAAGTCTCATATTGGATTGAACTGTAGTATTTTTCCTGTAAGATAACTTATTGTTGGTCGGGTGGGTGATTATTGATTGTGTGGGTTTAAATAAATATTGGTTGTACTAATAAGACGTCTACTCGTAATTATTTGTCCACTCTTTAAGGGTTAAAACATACTGTGCAGCAGGTAACACCCGTGTCTGCATGGGTTTCCTCCGGGTGCTCTGGTTTCCTCTCACAGTCGGAAGATGTGCATGTTAGGTGGATTCTAAATTGACTATAGTGTCATGGGAATTAGCAGAGTAAATATGTGGAGTCACTGGGATAGGGCCTGGGTAGGATTGCTCTCAGTACATAATCTTGTACACCTCGATCACATCACCCCTCACTCTTCTTTGCTCCAACGAAAAACAGCCTAAGTTTATCCGACTTCTTTTCCTATGTTCCATCCCAGGCAACATCCTTGCGAATCTCTCTGCACCCTCTCCAGTGCAATCACATCCTTATTTTTGTCTTGATTTTCACTGCCGAATTATAGGACGACTGGGATACCTGTTTGTTCAGAGTTAGCTTTAAAAAGTGAAGTTAAAATTGCCTTTAAAGTAATAACTGGCAAAGCATCTCTCTTGTGGGGCGCTACCGCACACACAGTTGAGTGGGCAGAGGATGGTTGGTCACTGCCGACACCCAAAGTGCCATCTATTCACCCCATTTAAGCAACTGACCGCTCTCAATCCCTTTCATTTTTGGGGGGGGTAACCCCCCCCCCCCCCCCCCCTCACCCCACCTCCAAATATATTGAAAGAAATTCTTTCATTCAGTGCAGTCCAATGGAGACGGGATCAATTCACAATTATTCCTGCAGTACTGTAGCCGAACAGCAGGTGGCATTGCTTATAAAAATGGCACTATTGTTTAAAATTTATTTATCAATATCACAAAGCAGGCTTACATTAACACTGCAAAGAAGTTACTGTGAAAATCCCCTAGTCGCCACACCTGCTTGGGTACACTGAGAGAGAATTTAGCACGGCCAATGCACCTAACCAGCACGTCTTTCGGACTGTGGGAGGAAACCAGAGCACCCGGAGGAAACCCATGCAAACATGGGGAGAGTGTGCAGACTCTGCACAGATATTGCCCCAAGCTGGGAATTAAACCCGAGTCCCTGGCACTGCGAAGCAGCAGTGCTAACCACTGTGGCACCCCCGTTATCATAGAACTCCTACGGTGCAGAAGGAGGCCATTTGGCCCATCAAGTTTGCACTGACAATCCCACCCAGGCCCTATTCCCTTTACCATATGTATTTACCCTGCTAATCTCCCTGACCTTATGGGGAATTTAACATGGCCAATCAACCTAACCTGCACACCTTTTGACTGTGGGAGGAAACCAGAGCACCCAGAGGAAACCCACGCAGGCACGGAGAGAAGGTGCAAACTCCATACAGACAGTCATCCGAGGTTGGAATCGAACCAGGGTGCCTGGCATGTGAAGCAGAAGTTCTAACCACTGTGCCACCATGCTACCCCCTTTTGGTGAGAGTTAGTTTTTTTTGATATTGACCATTACGGAATTGTTAATTTATTTACTCAGAAATTAAACTATAAGGTTAAATATTTTTTAGAAATATACTTTATTGATAAAAATATAAAGGACTACATCACATGACCATTCAAAGTTGACATAAATTGCAATTGGTTATTTCCAATATTGCATCTTTCTCATTACATGCATAGTTACAGTAAATATATATAAGATTCGTTGTCTGTCAGACTTACAGCCTAAGGGTTTTCCTAGGTTTTAACCCCTTGGAGTATTAGGGCTAAATGATGTTAGACACTAAGTTTCCCAGTTGACCTCTGTGATCACCCCACGTTTTAGTGCAGCCCTCTGTAGTTCTGTATCTTGGAATGTGTCACTCTGCAACACGCAATCAGGGATAATTCTGTGTATTGGAAGACCAGCAAGTTTCAGGTAGAATCAACGAGTGTCTTTCATCGATCCTCCAGCAATATCTGATGCTTATCTTGAAGTGTGTCCCTGGGAACAGCCCGTAGAGTGCAGAGTCCTGCAACGCGGAGTTGTTTGGGATGAATCTCGATAGAAATCTCTCTCTTGACCTCCTTTGCAAAGGCACTTTCGACAAGGAGGTGGGTAGCATTCAGTTCCCCAACATGGTCACCTCGATGGCAACATGCAGATGGGGTGAGATTCCAAGCATGCGTTTTCAAATTCATTCATAAGACATAAGTGTCGCTGGCTGGCCAGCATTTATTGTCCATCCCTAGTTGCCTGAGGGGAGCTGAGAATCAATCACATTGCTGTGGCTCTGGAGTCCTATGTAGGCCAGACCAAGTAGGAATGGCAGAGTTCCTTCCCTAAAGGACATTAGTGAACCACATGAATTTTTCCAGTAATCGACATCAGTAAATTCTTAATTCCAGATTTTGTTTATTATTGAATTCAAATCCCACCACCTGCTGCGGCGGGATTCGAACCAAGATCCCCAGAACATTAGCTGAGTTTCTGGATTAGAGTCAAGAGATAATACCACTAGGTCATCACCTCCCACCCCCACTGACTGCCGAGAGGTGCTGGGCTGTGATGAGCCAAAATGGCGAAGGTTTACACTGAAGGCACCAAACTCATCGAGAGACATTTTTCGGGAATGTGCAGAGGTGAAGCCGGAGCATTGGAGGAATCCTCCAAAGGACTCCAAGTACCCAACCCTGCCGAACATCACCAGCCCATATCCATCAGAGTGTCCAGATTGCACATCGGAGAGGTTTAACCATCTCAGAACTCATTGAACCAGTGTTAAAGAATGTCATCCTCAAACCGAGGCAACTACTTAAAAAGAGGAAGCTGTAATTGGTAACCACTTGATGTAAGTGCACTGGACAAAATGATAGCATCATTTCTCAGTGCAGAATCTGTGTGATAACTTATCACAACCCCACTGAGCAGCTACATACAATACCAATTTGCATTTATACACCACCTTCATCATAGCGAAACCTCCCAAAGCGCTTCACAGATGTGTTTATTTATTAGTCAGAATTCAAATCAGAATCTCTCTTCATACAATCCCTATAGTGCGGAAGGAGGCCATTCAGTCCATCAAGCCTGCACTGACAACGATTCCACCCAGGCTCTCTCCCTGTAATCTAACACATTAACCTGGACAGCACTGTGGCACAGTGGTTAGCACTGCTGTCTCACAGTGCCAGGGATCCAGGTTCGATTCCTGGCTCGGGTCACTGTCTGTATGGAGTCTGTATGTTCTCCCCATGTCTGATTTGTTTCCTCCAGGTGCACCTGTTTTCTCCCAGTCCAAAGATGTATGGGTTAGACTGATTGGCCATGCTAAATTAGTGTCATGGATATTTAGCAAGGTGAATACATTGGGTTGTGGGGATAGGGCTTGAATAGGATAGTAATCAGTGCAGATTTGATAGGCCAAATGGCCTCCTTCTACACTTAGAGATTCTATGAGCCCTGTTAGTTCCCCTGACACTAAGGGGCAATTTAGCCAATCAACCTAACCCGCACATTTTTGAGTATGGAAGGAAACTGAAACACCCAGAGGGAACCTTCGTAGAAACAGGGAGAACGTGCAAACTCCTCACAGATAGCAACCCAAAGCCAGAATTGAACCTGGCGTTGTGAGGCAGCAGTATTAATCATTATGCCGTCCATCATTATTGTTAAGAAATTCGACACAGAGTCAGCTGAGGAAGTTCGGGGAATTTCACAGTAACTTCATTGCAGTGTTAATGTCAGCCTTACTTGTGACTAATAAATAAATTTTATTAGACAGATGAGCAAAACCTTGGTCAAAGACATAGGTTCTAGGGAGCAGGGAGGGATAGTGGAGAGGCAAGGCATAGGAATTCCAGGGCTCGACTTGAATTTCATTGCACTTTCTGCAATGGCCTGTTTTGAAATGTTTTGTCTATTTAATGTACCAAAAAAATTGAAGGAAATTTGCCTTTCCCAAGAGGCTTCAGAGAGGATTAGAAGGATCAGATAGAGGAGGAGATAGAATTGAAAAGACGTCGAGACCTCAGAGGGGATGGGGTTAGCGATATAGGGAGGCAAAGGAGAAATATTAACACAAGGCCTTAACTTGATCCAAAGTGTGTCTGCAATCCAAATGCATGTGTAAGGATAAGGTTAATACCACACACTGGCAAATCCATAGACAATGAACCTGTTTCGAACCCCGTTTCAGGTATTTCATTTCCAACCACAATAACATACACCGTAAGAATTGTTTTCTCATCCCTCTCGTGTCCAAGTCTGGCCAGTGGAAACAGTTTCACCTTTGTATCCAGTCAGTGGTGCAATGGTTAGCACTTCTGCCTCACAGCATCACAAGTTATACTCAACTCGCGATCACTGTCTGTGCAGATTCTGCATGTCCTCCTCGTGCCTGCGTGGGTTTCCTCCGGGTGCTCCGGTTTCCTTTCACAATCCAAAAGACGTGCTGGTTAGGGTGCGTTGGCCATGCTATGTTCTCCCTCAGTGTACCCGAACAGGGCACCTGAGTTGGGGCCATTACGGGATCTTCACAGGAACTTCATTTGCAGAGTTAATGTATGACCACTTGTGATCTTGATAAATAAACTTTAAAATTTCATTCAAACCCCTCAAACCTTTGAATGGTCCTTGAAATATCCTTTGAACATGCACGCACGCACACTGCAAAGAACTCAAGAACAACTCCTCCTCTGCTGTCATCAGACGTTTGAATGAATTTACCTTGCATTAAGTTGATCTTTCTCTACACCCTAGCTATGACTGTAACACTGTATTCTGCACTCTCTCCTTTCCTTCTCTGTGTATATATGCTTTGTCTAATATTAGTGCATGTGACAATAATAAATCAATTCAATTTGATTTGATTTATTATTGTCGCATGTATTAACATACAGTAAAAATTATTGTTCCTTGTGCATTTTGCAGACAAAGTGTACCATTCATAGAGGAGATGAAAACAGAACATAGTGTTACAGTCAAAGCTGGGGTGTAGAGAAAGATCAACTTGCGAGATAGATCCATTCAAAAGTCTGACAGCAGCAGGGAAGAAGCTGTTCTTGAGTCGGTTGTACATGACTTCAGACTTTTGTATCTTTTTCCTGACAGAACAAAGTGGACGAGAGTATGCCGGGGTGTGTGGGGTCTTAATTATGCTGGCTGCTTTGCCGAGGCAACAGAAGTGTAGACAAAGTCAATGGATTTGGTTTGTGTGAATTGTGTGAATTTGGGTTATATTCACAACCTTTTGTAGTTCCTTGTGGTCTTGGGCAGAGCTGTGATACAACCAAAAAAATAATACTTTCTATGGTGCATCCGGAAAAGTTGGTGAGAGTGGTAGCTCACAAGCCAAATTTCTTTAAGTCTTCTGAGAAATTAGAGGCATTGGTGGGTTTTCTTAACTATAGTGTTGGCATGGGGTACCAGGACAGGTTGTTGGTGATCTGGACACCTAAAAGATTGAGGCTTTCGACCTTTTCAACTTTGTCCCCATTGAGATAGACAGTGGCATGTTCTCCTTGACACTTCCGGAAGTCAAATGACAATCTTCTTCATTTTGTGGACATTGAGGGAGAGATTATTGTTGCTGTACCAGTTCACCAGATTCTCTATCTCATTCCCGTACACTGTCTCGTCACAATTTGAGATCCGACCCACCTAACCTGCACATCATTGGATTGTGGGAGGAAACTAGAGCACCCAGAAGAAACTCCACAGACACAAGGAGAAGGTGCAATCTCTGTATAGACAGTCACTTGAGGCCGGAATCAAACCTGGGTCCCTGGCACTGTGAGGCAGCAGTGCTAACCACTGTACCACTTTTATTGCAGTTTGTGTGATGGCCAGTTTGAAATTTTCTTGCAGAGATTTTATGAAGGAAGTATATTTTTGCAACAAAATAAATCATTGTTTGTTAAAGTTTATTTATTAGTGTCACAAGTTGGATTACATTAACACTTACAACGATGTTACTGTGAAAGTCCCCTAATTGCCACTCCGGCGCCTATTTGGGTACACTGAGGGAGAATTTAGCGCAGTCAATGCATCCTAATCAGCACACCTTTGGGAGGAAACTGGAGCACCTAGGGGAAACCCAGGAAGACATGGGGAGAACGTGCAAAGCCCATTCACACAGTGGATAGCATCGCTGCTTCACAACACCAGGGGTCTGGGTTTGATTCCCAGCTTGGGTCACTGTCTGTGCAGAGTTTGCACATTCTCCCCATGTCTGCGTGGGTTTCCTCCCGGTGCTCCAGTTTCCTCCACAGTCTGAAAACGTGCGGGTTAGGTGGATTGGCCGTGGTGAATTGCCTCTTAGTGTCGGAGGATTAGGCAGGGTTATGGTGATAGGGTCTAGGAGGGATTGTTGTCCATGTTGGCTTGATGGGCCAGATACCCCCCCCCCCCCCCACCACCCACCCACCACCACCTCTGCACCATAGACATCCTGTAATTCTAGACATCAGGAGGGTGCAAACTCCACACAGACAGTGCACCAAGCTGGGAATCGAAACCGGGTCCCCACCACTGTGTTAACCACTGTGCCACCGCGCTGCCACATGGAGTATTCTTACAACGATTTTTATGAAGAAAGCATAGTTTTAAAACAAAATAATTGCCCTGGCAGTGGTGAGCTGCCTTCTTGTGGTGTGGGGTACACCCCGCGGTGCTGTTGGTTCGGAACCGACCCTCTGAAGTAGCTCTGACTAGCCACTGGGTTCAAGGGCAATTAGTGAGTGATGAGTATTGGCCATGAAATGAATTGAGGAGAGAGAGAAAAAAAAAATTCTTTCTTTCAGGCAAAGCAGTCAGAAGGTGGCGTTGTCCGTGTTCCCTCTCTATTCTCTTTATTTTAAAATGCTCAGACTCCCTCTCTTTTGTAAATACCACAGGCGCGATCGGTCAAGGTTTAAACCTCACTCGCTCCCGTTATCTGAGTGTCTAAAACTTCCTCTCAGCAGGCGAAAAAGCGGCAGAGACAAAGAAAAGGAGGGGGTAAGACCAGAAGAAGAGAGGGAGAAAAGGGGGGCGAGAAAAGACGAGTTGAGAACAAGAGGGAAAATAAAAATCAGAGAAGGGAATTTGATGCGAAGAAAGCGATTTGAGGACAGGAGAAGAGGCCGCCTTGTTATCCGAGGAGAGGTTGGAATTATGATTGAGTGAAGAAAATTGGGAATCCGCCTAAACTTAAATCGGATTTGAGGGCGGGGGAGGGTCCAGCTGGCGAAAGACGGATTTGTATGTTTAAATAATTCGGGGGAGGTAGCAGAGACAGGGAGTAAAACAAAAGCAAATCTCTCTCCCCTTTTTTTTTAAATAAAGTGTAATCCGGGACTGGGAAGGAGGATTGTCAGACGGAGCTGGGTTATTGTGGAAAACGGGTTGAAGTGGGCTTGGGAGGATCCCAGCAAGGAAGGCAGGGGATTTTTCAGATTCATCTTCATGTACCTTTCAGATCAAAGCAGACCATTGGGATAAGGTGGGACGGGGAATACAGCAACTCGGAATAGACAGAGGTGGAGGCGATAGAAAGAGAGGCAATTTCAAATACGTAGAAAGGTATAGAGTTAAAGAGGCAACTGGAGAGAGTGTTAAACGGGCAATTTGAAATTGAGATTTGTGGGGCAATTGGAGAGAGAAGTTAAGGAGGGGGGCAATTGGAGAGAGAAGTTAAGGAGGGGGGCAATTGGAGAGAGAAGTTAAGGAGGGGGCAATTGGAGAGAGAAGTTAAGGAGGGGGGCATTGGAGTGAGGGTTAAGGAGGGGGCAATTGAGAGAAAGTTAAGGAGGGGCAATTGGAGTGAGGGTTAAGGAGGGGGGCAATTGGAGAGAATTAAGGAGGGGGCAATTGGAGTGAGGTTAAGGAGGGGGCAATTGGAGTGAGGGTTAAGGAGGGGGCAATTGGAGAGAGAAGTTAAGGAGGGGGCAATTGAGTGAGGGTTAAGGAGGGGGCAATTGGAGAGAGAAGTTAGAGGGGGCAATTGGAGTGAGGGTTAAGGAGGGGCAATTGGAGTGAGGGTAAGGAGGGGCAATTGGAGTGAGGATTAAGGGGGGGCAATTGGAGTGAGAAGTTAAGGAGGGGGCAATTGGAGTGAGAAGTTAAGGAGGGGGCAATTGGAGTGAGGGTTAAGGAGGGGGCAATTGGAGTGAGGGTTAAGGAGGGGGCAATTGGAGTGAGGGTTAAGGAGGGGCTCTTGGAGATAATTGGACATTGATACAGAACTATCAAGTTAAACGGGAAGTTGGATATAGAGATAAATAGTTAGGGGATAAATAGATATTTAGGACCAAAACACAAACAAATAAATCCATTGAAGTAAATCAAAGTGAAACGGAGCAGGTCACTTTGTACTTTGCAAAAACATTCAGAGGAGTGAGTCTGGATCCCAGCTCCCGGGAAAAAGGCGGATTATCCTCCGGGAATCATGTCATCTTTCGGGAAATACACTCACGCTATCGTCCGGGGTATCCCGGCCACAGCGGGACAGAGGGATCAGGAGGAGAAGCGGGTGGCCGAGCTGGACACGGCTAAGCTGCAGCGGCAGCTGGGGGTGTACACCGGGATCCTGCGGCAGAAACTGGGTTTACAGGTCATCGAATTGCCAGCCACCGAGGACGCTGGACACCCTCACAGTCTGTGTGTGGAGGATATAGTGGTGGTTCAGGGAGACACTGCACTCATCACCCGGCCCGGAGACCCCAACAGGAGGAAAGAGGTGAGCCACACAGCTCAGGGCAACAAACAGCGTCCCTGCCCTCCACCTCCCGCCTCTCACCCCGCCTCTCACTGCCCCCATACCCCCTCTCCCCCCCCCCACCCCACCCCCGCCTCTCACTGCCCCAATACCCCCTCTCCCTCCCTCCCCCCCGCCTCTCACTGCCCCCATACCCCCTCTCCCTCCCTCCCTCCCCGCCTCTCACTGCCCCCATACCTCCTGTCCCTTCCTGCCTCCCACCCACTGCACCCCGGTGTACTGACCTCTCGCCCACTGCCCCTTCCCCCTTCCTGCCCCGCATCCCCTGCCTCTCACTGACCCCCCAAACCCTGCCTCTCACTACCCCCACACCCCAACCCCTGCCCCTCCCTGTACCCCTGCCCCCTTGCCCCTCTCCCTGCCCCCTACCCACCTGACCCACCCACCCTTCGTGCCCTGCCCTCTATCCCCCTCCACTTTTCTGGCATTTACATTTTTCATTTCTGCTCTAATATTCTTAGTTTTTCACTCTCCCTTCTCTCTTTTTTTTCCTCTGGATTTGTTACTCCCACTCTCGGGGGTCTCTTAAGCTGCTTGGCCCTTCAAAGAGTTGACAATTAGTCTGTTACTCCTATCTCCTGAGGCTTGCGTTCTATTAAAATCCAGTCATTTTTGACAGTATTGTACCAGATCGCATCACCCTGAGCAGTTACTGTGATTCTAGTGTTGTTGGGATGTTCCAATCTGTCGTTTGTGTCTTCCCACTTTAGCTGGTGACTTGTGTTAGATTCACAGTTTCAAGATGCCTCCACCCAGGTGGATATTCTGTCCACGTGTGAGAAACCAAGACTGCAACCCTACAATGTCTGGAAACAAAAATGATCCTAATCCTACTATTGACAATTTGATAAAATGTATTTGATTTGATTTATTATGATTACATGTATTGGGATACAGTGAAAAGTATTATTTCTTGCATACTATATAGACAAAACATACTGTTCATTGAGAACGCGAGAGAGAGGGAAAGGAGAGAGTGTAGTGTTGCAATCATAGCTAGAGGAAGATCAATTTAATATACGAGAGGTCCATTCAAAAGTCAGCAGGGAAAAAGCTGTCTTGATACATGACCTCAGACTTTTGTATCTTTTTCCCAAAGGAAAAAGTGGAAGAGAGAATGTCTGGAGAGAATAGGGTCCTTAATTATCATGAGGGGCATTTCCAGGGTGTGGCTGACTCTTAGTGTTCTGGCGGGCACCTTAATCCTAAGTGTGCTGCTCTGGTCTCTGTCTCTTTCAAAGCTTGAAAGATGAGTCTTCGCCTTAGTGGCTATAGTGGACCTCCTTATCCAGAGAACCCTGCTGCATTAGGTTCATTGTATGTTTGCCCCCCCTCGTCCACTCCTTCCCACAATAGGTGCCACAGTAGTTAGCACTGTTGCTTCTCAGTGCCAGGCACGTGTGTTCCATTCAGGCCTCGGGTGACCATGTGGAGTCCGTATGTTCTCCCAGTGTCAACGTGGGTTTCCTCCAACAGTCCGAAGATGTGTGGGTTAGATCAATTTGGCCGTGCTAGATTGCCCTTTAGCGTCGGGGGAATTAGTTAAGTTTTAAGTTTATTTATTAGTGTCGCAAGTAGGCTTACATTAACATTGCAATGAACTTACCCTTGAAAATGCCTTAGTCGCCTTTCTTTGGCACCTGTTTGAAGGAGAATTTAGCAACCTAAGCAGCACATCTTTTGCGCTGGCAGGGTTAATACATGGGGTTACGGAGATAGGGCCTGGGTGGGATTGTTGTTGGTGCCAGCTAGATGGGCTGAGTGGCCTCCTCCTTCTGCACTGCGGAGACTTTGCTTCTCTGATTCTTCTACTGGGCGTTGCTTGCTCTCTGATTCGTTGCACAGGTGTTGGGTCCCTGCTGGGTGTGTGGGACTATTAGCTGAAATTTCTTTTTTGGATCTGTAAGGAAGGATGGGCCTGTGCAGATGGTCTGGTGTCCTGCCAGATATACACTGGGCAGGCTGCAGAGTGAACAGTTGTTGGGCTGTGAAACTTGTTTCCCTCCCCAGAGCAAAATGGGGGCAGGGCCACAGAACATCTTTCTAAAGCTGAGTTAGAATTTTTTTTTTCAAAGATGTGAAACTTGTCTGTGTTACTGTTCAGAGACTTGGGTACGCTTGTACAAAGAACACAAAGTATTGAGTATAAGAATGTTATGGTCAGGTTGCATAAGACATTGGTGAGGCCAGATTTAGAGTATTGTGTGCAATTTTGGTCACCTAACTACAGGAAGGATGTTAATAAGTTTGAAAGGGTGCAGAGAAGGTTTACAAGAGTGTTGCCAGGACTTGAGAAACTGAGTTACAGAAAAAGGTTGATTAGGTGAGGACTTTATTTACTGGAGTGTAGAATGAGGGGAGATTTGATAGGGGTGTATAAAATTATAATGGGTATAGATAGTTAATGCAAGCAGGCTTTTCCACTGAGGCTAGGGGAAGAAAAAAAAACTAGAGGACATGGGTTAAGGGTGAAAAGTTTAAAGAGAACATTGGGGGAGAGGGTGCTTCTTCATACAGAAAGTGGTGGGAGTGTGGAATGAGCTGTGAGATCAAGTGGTGAAAGCGGGCTCGCTTTTAACACTTAAGAAAAAATTGGACAGGTACATGGATGAGAGGGGTGTGGAGGGATATGGTCTAGGTGCAGTGGGACTTGGCAGAAGAATTGTTCGGCACAGCCAAGAAAGGCTGAAAGGTCTGTTTCTGTGCTGTAATGTTCTACGGTTCTATGTTCTATGAAACACAAAGTCAGCACTCAGCTAGCAATTAAGTTGACAAATAACATAGAAGTAGAACATAGAATCCTACAGTGCAGAAAGAGGCCCTTCAGCCCATCAAGTCTGCACCGAACACAATCCCATCCAGATCCTGTAATATGTATCCCTACATATTACACTCACTAATCCCTCTACCTATGCATTCCTAGATACTAAGGGTCAATTTTTTAGCACAGCCAATCAATCTAACCCGCATGTCTTTGGACTGTGGGAAGAAATTGGAGTACCCAGAGGAAACCTATGCAGACACGAGGAGAATGTGCAAGCTCCACACAGACAATGACCTGAGCCAGGAATCGAGCGCAGGGCCTTGGAAGCAGCCGTACTAACCACTGTGCTATCATTCCACCCTCTACGAGTGGTTCATTTGGCTCTTCAAGCCTGCTCCAGCATTTATTTTGATCATAGTTGACCATCAAATTCAATATCCTCACCCCGTCTTCCCTCCTCCCTTGAACCCTTTTGCCCCAAGAGCTATATCTAATTTCTCCTTGAAATCACACAATGTTTGGACCTCAACTACTTTCTGTGGTAGTGAATTCACACATTCAACACTCTCTGGGTGAAGAAATTTCTCCTCTCCTCAGTCCTATCCCTATATCCTGTTGGCCTTCATTGCAAGGGGAAAATTGGAGTACAGAAAAGAAAAGCCTTGCTACATTGGCCACAGTAAGAAGCCTCACAACACAGGTTAAAGTCCAAAAGGTTTATTTGGAATCACGAGCTTTTGGAGCGCAGCTCCTTTGTCGGGTGTGTGGGGAGGTAGGTTTCTCAAACACTGCAAAAAGACCAAAATTGCAAGGTAATTAGAAAGTGAGTCTTTACAGATATACACAGTGTGAGTGAGGGAGGGATAATTACAGATTAAAGAGGTGTGAATTGTCTCAAGCCAGGACAGTTAGTAGGATTTTGCAAGCCCAGACCAAATATCGAGGTTACACGTAGTGTGACATGAACCCAAGGTCCCAGTTGAGGCTGTCTTCATGTGGGTGGGGCTTGGCTATCAGTTTCTGCTCAGTGACTCTGCGTTGCCTTGAAGGCCGCCTTGGAGAATGCTTACCCGAAGAACTGGCATCTCCAAGTCACATTTGTACAAGGTGAGACCACACTGTGTGCCGTTTTGGTCACCAAAATTGAAGGAAAGATGGATACTTGTGTTGGAGGTGGTACAGCCAAAATTCAATAAATTGGTTTACCGTGGGGGGTTGGGGACGGGTGGTTTGTCCTATGATGTGAAGGTGAGTAAATTGAGCTTAAATCCTCCGGAATTTCAAAGAATAAAAGAATAAATATTGGAACCAAATACTCTTGAAACAGGAGAGGTTGGGAGATTTGTTTTACTGATTGGGGAATCTAAAATGCAGGGTTACACTCTCAGGATAAAGGTCAAATCGTACAGGTTAGAGATGAGAAATTGTTTCATTCAAAGCACTGTAACCTTTGGAATTCTGTCTTACCACCCCCCCATCCCAGGGGATTGTAGATGCCTCGTCAATTTCTAAATGGGGAAAGGCTTTGGAAATCTGAAACACAAAGGCACTTGGGACTCCTGGTTTAAGACTCTTATTAGGTTAACGTGCAGGTTCGATTGGCAGTTAGGAAGACAGAATCAATGTTGGTATTCACTTCAAGCAGGCTAGAAGACAAGGGAGGGAAATAGTGCTGTGAGCATGCAAGGATCTGGTCAGACCCCGATTTGGAATATTGTGAGCAGTTTTGGGACTCGTACCTAAGAAAGGACGTGCTGGCCTTGGAGAGAGTCCAAAGAGGATTCACAAGAATGATTCC
Source organism: Sphyrna mokarran (assembly GCA_024679065.1). Lineage (NCBI taxonomy): Eukaryota > Metazoa > Chordata > Chondrichthyes > Carcharhiniformes > Carcharhinidae > Sphyrna > Sphyrna mokarran. Next base: position 107,782,717 of record JAGIQG010000009.1, on the reverse strand, counting down.
AGGAACGATAGGTTTGTCATATGAGGAGCGATTGAGGAGTCTGGGTCTCTAGTCGAAGGAGTTAAAAGAATGAGGAGGGTGAGGAATCGAATTGAAACTTACAGAATATTGAGAAGCCCAGAAGGAAAGGACGTGGAGAGGATGTTTCCGCTCGTGAGAGAGACGAGAACTCGAGGGCAGAAACTCGGGCCGAAGGGACAATCCTTTAAACAGAAATGAGGAAGAATTTCTTCAGCCAGAGGGTGGTGAATCTGTGGAGCTCATTGCCACAGAGGGGTGTGGAGGCTGGGTCATTGGGTGTCTTTAAGACAGAGATAGACAGGTTCTTGATCAATAAGAGGATCGAGGGTTATGGGGAGAAGGCAGGAGAATGGGGATTAGAAAATTATCAGCCATGATTGACTCTACTCCACCATTCAGTGGGCCGAATGGCCTAATTCTGTTCCTACATCTTATGGTCATTGCCTATCACAGCCTTAAATATACTCGGAGATTTGGTCTCTCGGGGAATGGAGAGCGGGTGGGGGCAGTAGAGTTAAAATTGAAAGCTGGAGCAGGTTCGACAGGCTGTGTGGTCTCTCCTGCTCTTGTGCAGCACCACACTAGGGAGTGAGTGTCAGTGGCTGTAATGTGATTCTTTGATAAGATGCACAGTAACTCTCGGCTTCAAGAGGATCTTCCAAGGCTGCTATCTCCTAGAAGGACAGGGGAGTAAACCAGCTCAAGGACAATAGATTTAGTCTTGCCAGTGACAGTCACTTCGCGTTAAGGAATGATTTAAAAAAAATACCCTTTCTTTATCTTTCTGAAGCCCTCTTTAAAACCAACCAAAACTTTGTACAATCTTTTCGCACTGCCCTTTACTTGGCACCCAGTTTTGTCAGATTACACCACCCCAAGCACTCAGATTGCTGTTTTACACATTATTTTAAAAAAGACATTTCTATGAATACCTACTTGTTGGAAATGGGATGGAGGCTTCGATGCTGAATTTGCTTTTTGCATAGCAAATTGTTTCAAGAGCTATTCCGCAGAGTTCAGTGTTGGGACTCTTGCTGGTTTGTGTTTATATATTAACGATTTGGGTGAGTGTAGAGGGACACGATTGGAAAATCATAGAATCCCTACAGTTTAGGAGGAAGCCATTTGGCCCATTGACCACAATCCCACCTAGTCCCTATCCCTGTAACCTCACCTGTTTACCCTGCTAATCCCCCTGATACTAGGGTCAACATAGCATGGCCAATCAACCTAATCCGCAACCTGGATGAGCCTCAACACATCATAACATTCAGGGCTATGGGCCAAGTGGTGGCAGATGAGATTAGGTGGAAGGTCAGTCATTTCACGTATATCAGTGCAGACTTGATGGGCTGAAGGGCCTCTTCTGCACTGTCCGATTTTTGTGAACCAGTTCCACTATTCAATTAGGTCATAGCTGTTAACTCTAACTGTGTGGCGCTTCTGCAACCTTAATGCTCTCTCCTAATGAATGGGTCAAAGTTCACAAGTGTATATTATCCGGCAGGGCTGGTTGGTGATCAGAAGCCCTGGTGTACAGCAGGATTAAAATTATCGACCTTCCTGATCCCCTGACATCTGGTGGCCTTGCCCGAGAAGTTTGAAAAACACAATTGTCTATTTCAGGAACTGACTCGAAAGATGCTGAGAATTTCTCTTCCACCTCCCCCATTATCTTGAGTGAAATAGTAGCTGAAAGCTGGCAATGTTAAACTGTTGGTGGCAAAATTGGATTGTATGTTGGGGAGCAATAAATTGAACAGAATGTCAGAACCTATTAATCTTCATGTAAGCTCCGACTGGGTACCTTTTTAATATCTATGAACTAGCTGCTTGGTTGATCTAACTGATGGCCATCGGCACTTATTAAACATTACAGAGCGACCTCAATTTGGAGAGATATTAAAAAACCCTTCCTTTATAATGTAGAACAAACCGCAAAGAACAGGGATGCTAACTTAATGAATAAACTTGAGTCTAAAATCTGTTGACTGACCAAGAGTACCGAAGGATATGGAATCTGGGTGGGAAAATGGAATTGGAATACAAGTCCAGTGTTAGACTGAGGGGGTGACCTGACTGAGTGTGCAAGATTATGAGGGGTGTGGATAGAGAGCCAACTGTTCGCCCTTAATCGAAGGGTCAGTTACGAGGGACACAAGTTTGAGGTGAAGGGTGGAAGATTTAAGGGGGGGAATTAGAGGAAAAACTTTATTACTCAGAGAGTGGTGAGGGTCTGGAATACACTGCCTGGGAGGGTGGTGGAGGCAGACTGCCTCACATCCTTCAAAAAGCACCGGGATGAGCACTTGGCACAACATAACATTCAGGGCGACGGGCCAAGTGCTGGCGAGTAGGATTAGGTGGGCAGCTCAGAGGTGTCAGTGCAGACTGGATGGACTGAAGGGCCTCTTCTGCACTAGGATTCTGTTATCTGCTTGAACGTTGGGAGAGGTTTGAGGGGCTGAATGGCCTCCTTTCTACACATTCTTGCTACGTGCTAATTAATTTGACCTTTTGTTCCAATTCGTTGGCCTCTTTGTGCAGTGCAGGGATTCATTCGGCCCATCGACTCTGCACTGACTGTCTAACAAATTATCTTACCTAGGTCCTCTCTCATCCTCGTACCTTCATACAATTTTCCATGTCTAATCTATGTCTTGAGCCACATAGGGGTAATGTACTATGACCAATCCACCTAACCTGGTTCTATATTCTATGTTCCTGCTTCTATTTTCTGTGTTTCTGCAGCCCTTGGAGGCTAAAGCAATCAGGATGATGATCAGCCGTAGTCCAAATGAATGGCAGAGCAGGCTCGGAGGGCCAAATGGCCTCCTCCTGCTTCTATTTTCGACATGACCTGCACCTCTTTGGAGTGTGGGAGGAAACCGGAGCATCCTCAGGCAGAGAAAGTGCAAACCCCACGCTGACAAAACTGGAATTGAACCTGGCGCAGTGAGGCAGCACTGCTAACCGCTGTGCCACCGTACAGTTGTTTGTAGCTTCTCTCATGATTTAGTCCCAGGAGGGTGTTCACCTTGCAAATGTGGACACTTCATTTGCTGCGAGGTTCTTTGGGTGTGTCTCCTGCAGACACTTGTAGGTTTTTTTTCCCAATGCGGCTGCATTTTATTTCATCAGTAATGAAACAAGTAAACTTTTAAGGAAGTGACTCACCTGCGAATGTGGGGAGTGGTGTGCGAGCACACACAAGTGGGGAGGAACGTGCACTTTTCTTTAATGTGGGAAATGGGTGTCGCTCGCTGAGGCAGCATTTATTGCCCATCCCTAGCTTGCCCGAAGGCAGTTGGGAGGTAACCGCATTGCTGCGGTTCTGGAGTCACCTGCAGACCAGACTGGGTAAGGACGGCAGATTTCCTTCTCAAAAGATAAACCAGATGAGATTTTCCAACAATCGACAATAGATCTTTAATTCCAAATGTATTTTATTGAATCAAATTCTAGCCAGTTGCTGTGATGGGATTCGAACCCGGGTCCCCAGAACATTAGCTGAGTTCCTGGATCAATAGTCTAGCGACAACGTCGCAAGGTCATCACCTCTCGATCAACACGGACCTTATTGAAGAACGTATGAATAAAAGTGGACCTAGACAGGAAAGGCAAATGCCTCTTGCTCCCATTACCCCACTCCTTAGATTTTATTTACATCAAAACCAATGGTGTGAGATAGTAAAGATTCTTCTGGAAGGTTATGCAACATGTTGCCAAAATTGCGAGATAATCACCAATTTGGGAGAAAACGTCTTCACCCAGAGTGGAATCACACTGTGGAAATTGCTACTACAAAGGATAGAACTGTAAATCAGTAAACTTGTCCTAACCTGTTTCCCGTACTGTTTGAAAGTTTCTGTGGTCACAAATCATTAAGGTGGTTATTAGCAAAGGAGAAGGTTAGAGGTTACTGTAAGATAGAGATGCGTGGGTCGAGCAGTGGCAGACAGTATTTAACCTCTAAGAGTGAACTGAAGTACTTTGGAAAAGGGAATTAGACAAAGAAGTATTTAATGAATGGCAGGATAGTAGGAAGCTCGGAGGAACATCTGGATTTTGGGGACACTTATTCAGAGATCCCTGAGTTGGAAAGGTGTATGGGACACGTATTTTAACAGTCATAGCACAGAGTATAAGAGCAAGGAGGTAATGTTGCAGTTGGAGAAAACATTGATTGGACCACAGTTGAAATACTGTGCGCTGTTCTGGTCACCTTGCTATAGGAAGGATGTGATTGCTCTAGAGAGAGTACAGAGTGGGTTCACCAGAATATAGAAATCATCAAAACCCTACAGTGCAGAAGGAGGCCATTTGGCCCATCGAGTCTGCACTGACAACAATTCCACTGGGTAAAGACAGCAGATTTCCCCACAACCCCATTCATTTATCCCTCTCACTCAACATCCCAGGACCCTGGGCAATTTAGCATGGCCAATCAACCTAACCCACACATCTTTGGACTGTGGGAGGAGGCTGGGGTACTGGAGGGAACCCATGCAGTCACAGGGAGAATGTGTGAACTCCACACAAACAGTGACTCAAGTCAGGAATTGAACCCAAGTCCCTGGAGCTGTGAAGCAGTAGTGCTAACCAGTGTGCCACCCATTGCCATATTGCCTGGGATGAAACATTTGAGTTATAAGGAGAGACTAGATAGGATTGGATTGTTTTCTTCAGAGCACAGAAGGCTGAGGGCGAGAGGTGGGGAACGTGGTTGAGGTGTAGAAGATTATAAGAGGTATGGACAGAGTGCATCGGGAACAGCTATTCCCCTTGGTCGAAGAGTCAGTCATGAGGGAACATGGGTTGGGGGGAGACAGGAGATGATGAAGGGATTTGAGATAAAGATTTTTCACGCAGAAGGTGATGGGAATATGGAATGTTCTACTTGGGGAGGCAGTGGAGGCTGGAAACCTTACAACCTTTAAAAAAATATTGGGTTGAGTTCTTGAAATATCATAACATTCAAAGATATGGGACAAGTGCAGGAAAATGGGATTAGTGCACCTTCAGTGGTAATTATTGTTGTACGAATTTGAGGGGCCAAAAGTCCTTCACTGCACTCTACAAATTTATGACTATGACTAAATGTGAAGCATCTGGACTGTGGGGAGATCTGTGGGTGGAGATTAACCATAAATATAGCGGTTCAGTTTAAACCCCAGGATTTCTAAATTAAAAATACTACTTATCAGTTCATTGGCTCTTTTTCAGAACAGGAATCAGACTTGTAAGGTTGGCTACGTCACTATTATATCCCTTTTTTGTTTCTGTAAAGGGGCCTCACAGCTGTTAACATCGAGTCAGAGCCATCGCTACCCTGGAGTTCACATCCTGTCCCCCCCTCCAAAATTCTGTCCTGAGAAGCCTGATACGCACGGACAGGACCACCTGGCCCATCGAGTCCATACTAGCTCTCTGTCGAGCAAACCAGTCAATTTCTGCGCCACTCTCCCTGTAAACTAGCAAGTTTTTTTTCTTTACTCTGTGCCCGTCCAACTTTCCTTTTGAAGTGATTTGAGTAGCCGAGGCCAATGAAATAGCTCCATTGAAAAGGACGATAGAATCCCTACAGTGCAGAAAAACACCCAGCAAGTCTGCACCAACAGGCGGCAAGGTAGCACAATGGTTAGCACCGCTGCTTCACAGCTTCAGGATCCTGGGTTCGATTCCCGGCTTGGGACACTGTCTGTGTGGAGTTTGCACATTCTCCTCGTGTCTGCGTGGGTTTTGTCCGGGTGCTCCAGTTTCCTCCTACGGTCCAAAGATGTGCGGGTTAGGTTGATTGGCCGTGCTAAGAAATTGCCCCTTACTGTCCAGGGATGTACAGGTTAAAGGGATTAGTGGGTATAATATGTAGGGATATGGGGGTAGAGCCTGGGTGGGATTGTGTTCAGCACAGGCTCGATGGGCCGAAGGGCCTCTTTCTGCACTGAAGGGTTCTGTAAATTCTGCTACAGCATCTTACCCAAGTCCTATTCCTGTCACACCACAGATTTAACCTGGCTATTCCTCTCCATGCATTTACCCTGCTAATTCCTGCCCCCACCTGCAACTTACATATCTTGGGACACAAAGGAGCAAGTTAGCATGGCCAGTCCATCTAACCTGCATATCTTTGGGCTGTGGGAGGAAACTGGAGTGCCCAGAGGAAATCCACTTTCAGAACTGTGCAAACTCCACACAGATAGACACCCAAGCCGGGAATTGAACCCGGATCACTGGTGCTGTGTAGTTTCCTCCCACAATCCAAAGATGTGTGGGTTAGGTTGATTGGTTATGTTTAATTGATTCTAGTGTCAGGTCGATTAGCAGGGTAAATATGTGGGAATAAGGCCTGGGTGTGATTGTGGTTGGTGCTAACCACTACGCTGCCCCAGATAGATACACGTTAGGGAGGAAGGAATAGAATCATTGAAATCATATGGTGCAGAAGGAGGCAATTCGGCCCATCAAGGCTGTACCAACAACAATCCCATCCAGGCCCTATCTCAATAACATCTCTCATTTACCCCTATAATTTACACGTCCGGCGACACGAGAGAAATTTAGCATGGCCGATCCACCTAAACTCCCACATCTTTGGAGCACCCAGAGGAAATCCATGCAGACATGGGGAGAATGTGCACACGGGCAGTGATCCAAGCCAGGAATCGAATGTGGGCCCCTGGAGCTGTGAGGCACCAGTGCTAACCATTGTGCCACCAAAGGTTATGTCAATGGGATTGGATGAAGGGTGTGCGCTGTAAATGCTGGCAGTTTGGGCCAGACGGTCTGCATTTTCTCCACTCTGTGAAGAGGCGATGAACAGAAATTGGCATTTTCCCTTCCTTTAATAGGCAGAGGCCACAGAGCAAAAGAGTTCCATGGTTTACGATACTGCGAGGGAGAGAGTGAGACATTCTGTCACCCTCTTACTATTGAAAGAAAGCTTTTCATTTCACTTGGGACCGAGTAATGCGATTTTGCCTGGAGTTGTTTCCCTTAAAAGACTTGGATCTGATTGTGGTCACAATCTCCTACAGAGTTCTCTTGTGTTCTTGAAGGTCGTCTTCTTCCTTCCTCTTCGCCTGGGGTCAGGAGTGCAGCGAATTATTATTTCGCTGCTGTTCAACCATTGGCTGTGAGCCAGAATCTGGTTGAGCAGGAGTCTCCAATCACATGGCTGGGCATTCATGCCAGCTTGAGAGATGGGCAGTGAAGGGCTCTTACCCATACCCCCCCAGCCTATAACCAAACCAGCCAATTCATCCAGTGTGTGTCAGAGGGAATCTGATTTTTGCTACTTAAACCAAGTTGCTGAATTATGTTGTGTTGAGGAAGAATCTTCTTCCTATTGAATGCCCAGAACAGTAAAGATGAAACATAGAAACATATAAAAACTAGAAGCAGGAGTAGGCCATTCGGCCCTATAATCCTGCTCTGCTACTCATTTTTATCATGGCTGATCATCAGAATCAATATCCTGATTTCTCCCCTCCTTCACCTCTCTTCATAGAACCCTACAGTGCAGAAAGAGGCCCTTTGGCCCATCGAGTCTGCACTGAACACAATCCCACCCAGGCCCTACCCCCATATCCCTACATATTATACCCACTAATCCCTCTAATCTACACGTCCCTGGTCACTAAGGGACAATTTCTTAGCATGGCCGATCAACCTAACCCTCACGTCTTTGGACTGTGGGAGGAAACCGGAATACCTGGAGGAAACCCACGCAGACATGAGAAGAATGTGCAAACTCCAATATCTCTTTAGCCCCAAGAGCTATATCTAATTTTTTTTTCTTGACAACACACAATATTTTGGCCTCCACTGCATTCTTTGGTAGTGAATTCCACATTCACTGTCTTCCGTGTGAAGAAGTGTCCTCACCTTCATTGTAAAAGGTTTACACCTTATCTTTAAGCTGTTGCCCCTTGGTTATGGACTCTCCCATTATTGGGAACATTATTTCTGAATCCACAGTGTCTAGCCTTTTCTAATGGGAATTATTTACAAACACCGTCAGTTAGTCAGGAAGAGATTAGAATCATAGAATTCCTACAGTGCAGAAAGAGGCCATTTGGCTCATCAAGCCTGCAACAACTCTCTGACAGAGCATCTTCGTAGGCCCACCCACCAGTCTTTCTGCACTGTAGGGTTCTATGAAGAGAGGTGAAGGAGGGGAGAAATCAGGATATTGATTCTGATGATCAGCCATGATAAAAATGAGTAGCAGAGCAGGATTATAGGGCCGAATGGCCTACTCCTGCTTCTAGTTTTTATATGTTTCTATGTTTCATCTTTACTGTTCTGGGCATTCAATAGGAAGAAGATTCTTCCTCAACACAACACAACAAGTATTCACTAATCCCCCCAAACCTACACATCTTTGGACCCTGAGGGCAATTTAGAATTGCTAATCCACCTCGCCGGCACATCTTTTGAGTATGGGAGGAAACCGGAGCACCCAAAAGAAACCCACGCAGACGCGAGAAGAATTAGATAGACAGTCACCCAGGAATTAAACCTGGATCCCTGGCACTGTGAGGCAGCAGTGCTAACCACTGTGCCATCCTTTCTCTGTTGTGGCGCCTTTTTGATTTATGAGCCCACAACGTGGAAGGAATTTGCATCATGGGGGTTTTGCACTATGAGAAGAAGCCATTCGGCCCCACGCATCCATGCTAGTGTTTACACTTCACACCAGTCTTCTCCCACCCTGCTTCATCTCGACTAATGAATAGCTCCTGTTTCTTTCTTCCTCACGTTAGTTGAATTTCCCCCCGAAACGTATCCATATAATTTGTCCCACATACTCCAGGAAGCTGCAAGCTCTGAGACAAAACTGCATCTGATCACCCATCTGCTTCTCTCTCGCGCCAGGGACGATTGAAGCTTTGCAATTTAGTTTGACCTTTGATCTTGCACTCTGACCTTTGCAACCTATCATTGGAAGAGTACATCTGGCGCATTGGGAAACAAAAAAAAACTGGAAATATTTAAATGTCTGACAGAAAAGGAGTGGTCCACTCTCTTTGGGGCCTACATTTTGGATTGAGGCCTGTTGGAGGGGTTTTCTGTCCAATTACTATTGGCCGTTACTATTTCCAATATTTTTAATCAGGATAGCACTGTGATATTATTAAATCAAAAATTTTTCTTCAAAACACAATAGCTGTCTGGAAAACTTGCCAGCAGTCGTCAGCACTGCTACCCTACACTGCCAGAGATCTAGGTTTGAATTTAGCCTTCGGTGACTATCTGTGGAGTTTGCTCATTTTCCTTATGTCTTTGTGGGTTTCCTCAGGGTGCTCTGGTTTCCTCCCACAGTCCAAAGATGTGAGGGTTAGGTTGATTAATCATATGCTAAATCATGGAATCATACAGTGCAGAAGAGGTCCTTCGGCCCGTCGAGTCTACACCAATACATTAGAAACACCTGAATTCCCACCTAAATCCACATGCCATCATTTAGCACTTAACCCTGAATGTTATAAAGTGCCAAGTGCTCACCCCTGGTACTTTTTAAAGGATGTGAGGCATCCTGCCTCCACCACCCTCCCAGACAGCACATTCCAGACTCTGTCCACCTTCTGGGTAAAGAAGTTTTTCTTCATATCCCCCTCCCCCCCCCCCCCCCTCCTGTCCCTCACCTTGAACTTATGTCCCCTCGTGAGTGACTCTTGAAATAAGGAGAACAGTTGCTCCTTCTCCATTCTGTCCGTGCCCCTCATAATCTTGCACATCCTCGATCAGATCACCCCCTCAGTCTCCAACGAAAGCAACTTCTCATCATAACTTAAATTTTCCTTCCCAGGCAGCATCCTGGTGAATCTCCTCTGCATCCCCTCCAGTGTGATCACATCACGTTGTGGAGATGTTGGACTGGGGAAGCGCAGTAAGAAGCCTCACAATACCAGGTTAAAGTCCAACAGGTTTATTTGGAATCACAAATGTTCGGAGTCACTCACCTGATGAAAGAGCAGTTCTCTGAAAGCTCGTGATTCCAAATAAACCTTTTGGACTTTAACCTGGCTTTGCAGGACTTCTTACCATTCCTATAATATAGTGATCACAGTACTTCATCTGAGGCCTCACTAAAGTGCTAACAACTCCAACAACTTGTTTCTCCTTAGTGTTGGGGAATTAATAGCGTAAATACGTGGGGTTACAGGGATAGGGCCTGGGAGAGATTTTTGTTGGTGTGGGCTGAATGACCTCTGTAGGAATTCTATATATATAAAAAAAAAACAGACCTTGGAAATGGCAATGATCTTTTTCTTCTCTTGTGGGAGATTTCTGTGGACTGTGGCTTTAGTTTTCTGCTGGTGCCTTTGTCCACATGTGACTTTATCAACCGCCGCTTCCCAACCCCCATTCCAAACACCCTCCCGTTGTTTGAGCAAACTGGAATATTATTGATTGGTTTTTACGGGCCAGTGAAGGCAGCCCTGGTTTGCGGGGCCCTGGGTGTTCCAGAGATTTGCTGGTTTTTCAGCGTTATGTAATGCGTAGTTACTAACGTTGAAGGGTGCTTCAGCTATGCAACACTGGATGGATCTTTTTAACACTGAAATTCTACCCCCTCAGAATTGCAGTGGCATGGTGGGGAGGGGGGGGTGGAAATTTGCTTTGATCTAGGGTGGGAATTTCTCGTGCAAGGCTGTAAAAACCCTGCCCTCAACGGTGTGCAAGAGCTTCTTAAGTGCTTGGTGGCATAGAATTGGTCCCCCCCTGTGATCTTTGCCCTGTATGCTCACTGCTTAGCCAAGCTAAGTGGCATTTCAGACACCATAAGACATAGGGGCAGAATCAGGCTGTTCGGCCCATCGAGTCTGCTCTGCCATTCAATTATGGCTGATACGTTTCTCAACCCCATCCTCCTGCCTTTTCCCCACAACTAATGATCACAGTATCAATATGAAACACAATCAATGACTGGGTCTCTACAGCCTTCTGTGGCAATGAACTCCATAGATTTACCATCCCGCTGGCTGAAGAAATCCCTCCTTATCTCAGTTTGAAGTCATAGAATCCCCACAGAGCAGGAGGAGGCCATTCGGCCCATTGAGTCTGCACCAGCCACAATCCCACCCAGGTCCTATTCCCATAACCCCAATATTTGCCCTGCTAATCCCTCTGACCATGAGGGTCAATTTAGCCCAGCCAATCCACCTAATCCTCACATCCTTGGACTGTGGGAGGAAGCTGAGTCATCCGGAGGAAACCCACGCAGAGACGGAGAAAATGTGCAAACTCCATATGCTCACCTGAGGCCAGGAATCGAACCTGGATTCCTGCTACCCACTGCGCTACCAAAAATTGGAGGTTAGGGGGATTGGCCATGCTAAGTTGCCCCTTAGTGTCCCAAGTTGTGTAGGTCAAATGGATTAGCCATGGGAAATGGATTGCAGGGTTGAGGAGGAGTGGACCTGGGTAAAATACTCTGTCAGAGAGTAATTACAGACTCAATGGGCCAAACGGCCTCTTCCGCACTGGAGCGATTCTTCTACCTCACTCCAATAGGGATATCAGATCAGTTATTCGGCTAATAGGGGCATGCTTTATAAACAGGGTATGTGGGGTTACGGGATTAAGGCCTCCATGGAATTGATGTCACCGCAGACTCGATGGGCTGAATGGCCTCCTTCTGCAGTGTAGGGATTCTCAGAAATAGCAGCATGGGGTTACGCCCTTCCCTTGCGCGATAGGGGGAGCAGTGGTCTCTGTTTAAAGTCTTGTGTGAAAGCCGATGTGGAATTTCCTCAATGCTGTGCTCCACTGGCTGCCTGGGTTTTAGTTTTAATTACTTGTGCTCAAGACCTGGGATGGGATTTGAACCCCTGTGATGCCCACTGACTGACTCCCAGGACTCTTGGAGTAGGTGGCAACGTCATTTGATTTATTATTGTCGCACAGATTCATAGAATCTCTACAGTAGAGAAGGAGGCCATTTGACCCATCGAGTCTGCACTGACCACAATCCCACCCAGGCCCTTATTCCTGTAACCTTCATTTGTCCTGCTAATCCCCCTGATGCTAGGGTCAATTTAGCACGGTCAATTAATCTAATCCACACACCTTTGGACAGTGGACGGAAAGCAGAGTACCTGGAGGAAACCCACGCAGACATGGGGAGAAACTGCAAACTCCACGCAGACAGTGACCTTGGGCCGGAATTGAACCCAGGTCCCTGGCACTGTGAGGCCAGCAGTGCCAGCCTCTTGTAGCCTAGTACATTCCTGGGTGGGAATGTATTGGGACCCAGTGAAAAGTATTTGTTTCTTGCGCGCGATACAGCCAAAGCATACCGTTCAGAGAGGAGAAGGAAAGGAGAAGGGGCAGAATGTAGTGTTAGAGTCATAACCGGGGTGTAGAGAAAGAGCAACTTGATGCAAGAAAGTCCATTTCAAAAGTCTGGCAGCAGGGAAGAAGCTGTTCTTGAGTTGGTTGGTACGTGACCTCAGAATTTAAAAGTCTGTCATTGTGGTGATATTGGATTGAATTTGCAGCTCAGCACCATATTCCCCCCCCCACCCACCGCTCCCCCAACTTCATCTTGCCCTACCTGAAGTTCTGCAGTGCAGCTAGCAAGCACAGCGTGGTGAGAGAGCAGCGTGGGCTGTCGTGTGACTCTCGTGCTATTTATAACCACTTACGCTGTGTTTTATAGACCTACTGAGGAGGAGGGAAGTGCAGCGGCTTCTATTTACTGCACACAGAGACACACACACACACACACAAACTGTCTCTACAATAAGGAAACGTGCTTGGCAGTCTCTGAGTAGGGTCACAAAACAAAATACATGCCCCCGGGTCACCACAAGGAAATATTAGGTCAGGTGTCCTGTTGCACGGTGGTCAGCACCACTGTCTCTCAGAGCCAGGGTCCCTGGCTCTGATCCCGACCTCGGGTCACTGTCCGTGTGGAGTTTGCACGTTCCTAGAACTCCCAAAGTGCCGAGAAGGCCATTCGGCCCAACAAAAACTAACCTTAGCAATACAATTTTTCAAGTTATTTCACCAATTCTTAGACCAACGAAGGACACTTTTTGAATTAATTTCTGAGTTCCCCAGTGTTGGGTTGGGGGGAGGGGGTGTTACCCCAAAGATGGCTGGGAAGTCCTCTCTGAACTTCACAGGTAAGTATTTGCATGGCAATTGCCTCCCTGTTATGCTATGTCGGTGCGTGCTCGATGGGCCGATTGGTCTCATTCTGCACTGTAAGATTCTGTTTCTGTGATTCAAATGCACCAACTCACTGACAAAGCATCTTTTTCAGGCCCCCTTCCCGCCCATCCTATTCCCGTAACCCCATACGTTTCCCAAGACTAATCCATCCACCTACATATCTTGGGACAGTAACGGGCAATTTTAGCAGCTAATCTGCTTACCTTTGGACTGTGGGAGGAAACTGGAGCGCCCGGAGGAAACCCACGCAGACACCGGAAGAATGTGTAAACTCCAGACAGACAGTGACCCCAGGCTGGAATTGAACTCGGGTCCCTGGTGCTGTGAGGCAGCAGTGTGAACCACTGTGTCTGCGTGGGTTTCCTCCTACACTGCAAAGATATGTGTGCCATGTGAAATTGCAGCTTAGTCAGGCTGATTAGCAGGGTAAATACGTGGGGTTACGTGGGTAGGGTCTGGATGGGAGGATGGTTGGTGCAGACTTGATGGGCCGAAATTTAGGGGAGGCGATAACCTAGTGGTATTAATCGATTGACTATTGACCCAGAAACTCCAGCTAATATTCTGGGAACCTGGGTTCGAATCCAACCACTGCAGAGGGTGGAATTTAAACCCAACAAAAAAAAAATCTGGAATTAAGAATCTACTGATGACTGTAAAACAATTGTCAATTGACAGAAAAACCCATCTGATTCATTAATGTCCTTCAGGGAAGGAAATCTGCTATCCTTATCCTGTCTGACCTGCATGTGACTCCAGAGACACAGCAATGTAGTTGATTCTCAACTGCTCTCTAAGGGCAAATAGGGATGGGCAACAAATGCTGGCCCAGCTAGCAACACCCATGTCCCACAAATGAATAATAAATATAACGACCTGTACTGTAGAGATTCTATGATTAAGGAGTGTTTGAAAGCAGGAATGGATTAGAGAGGTGGCAGGGAGGCCTGAGGCCTAGTCTGCTGAAGACACAGCTATCTGGCAGACTGATTAAAATGGGGGATGCTCAAAAGGCTGGAGAAATGCACGTGTCCCGGAAGGTTCTGAGGCTGGAGTTGAGGAGGGGACGAGGGGTTTGAAAACACGGATAAGGATTTCAAAAATCAGATAGCGCTTATAAAGTGTTGTCCAACTCTATCCTCTCTAGCCCAAGCTCCTTCCTGAAGGCACTGACTCCCAATGGATGTAGTCCTGATCTCCGTCTGCCCCTCATCCAAGTGGCCATTCTTCATGGTTGGATGACAGCTAGTTATTCAGCTGCGGCGGGCTTCGCAGCTGGGTTTGTATGAAGTTGGCAGCTGTGCACTTTCTGAGTTGAGACGCAGTGGGGCAAGGGAGCTGACTAATCTTGAAATCTCTGGCTCCCACAACTAGGCTGTGGAGAGGTCCCCGAGAGGTGGGGCGGGTAAGGGGCAAGTTGGTGGGGGAGTACACTAACTCTATATCCAAATAATTGGTTCACACTGCCCCTACCGCCCTACCTCTATAATCTCCTCCTCCAGTTTCACAACTCTCTGATATCTGTGTATCTTGATTTCTGGCTACGTAATTTCAATTCATAGAATCTTATAATTCTAGAAGAAGCTGCTTGGCCCATCTAATCTGCACCGGCAGCAATCCCACCCATGCTCTGTAACCCCATGTATTTATTCTGCTAGTCCTTTTGATATTAAGGGGCAATTTAGCCTGGCTAATCTGCCTGACCAGCACACCTTCGGACTGTGGGAGGAAACCGGAGCACTTGGAAGAAAACCCCGCAAACATGTGAAGAACGTGCAAACTCTATATAGAAAGTGACCTAAGATGGGAATTGAACCCAAGTCCCTGGAGCTGTGGGACAGCAGTGCTAACCACTGTACCATTGTGCTCCATTATTTAACTTATATCCTGTATGTTGCTAGAGAGGAAAATTGGAAATATCTACTGTATGTGTAGTTCCTACAATACTGTGGAAATTTAAAGAAGAAATGGGTGGCACAGTGATTAACCCAAAGGGTTAATCACTTTGTGCAAAGGGTTCTTTACCCAAAGGGTGGTTCGGGAGTGGAATGCCCTGCCTGCAGCAGTTGTAGATGCGCCAAGTTTGGTGGCGTTTAAGAGGTTAGTTGATAAGTATATGGAAGAGAAGGGAATGGTTTAGTTTGGAGGGGCATTGCTTTTTATATTGGTCGGCACAACATCGAAGGCCGAAGGGCCTGTTCTATGCTGTAATGTTCTATGTTCTAACACTGCTGCCTCATCACCAAGGACCCAGGTTCAATTTCCGGTTTGGGTCACTGTATGGTCTTTGCATGTTCTCCCCATATGCGTGTGGATTTCTTCTGGGTGCTCCAGTTTCCTCCCACGTTCCAAAGAACATGCTGGCTAGGGTGCATTGACCATGCTAAATTCTCCCTCAGTGTACGCGAACAGATGCCGGAGTGTGGTGACTAGGGGATTTTTGCAGTAACTTCATTGTAGTGTTAATGTAAGCTTGATGATGACTCTAAATAAGCTTGGGTCCAATTCCAGCCTCGGGTGACTGTCTGTGTGGAGTCTGCATGTGGGTTCGCTCTGGATGCTCCCGTTTCCTCCCGCAGTCCAAAGATGTGCTGGTTGGGTGCTAAAATTGCCCCTTAGCGTCCTAAGATAGTTAGGGGGGGGATTAGCAGGGTAAATGCTTGGGGCTATGGAGATCGGACGGAAGGATGGCTCTGGCTAAGGTGCTCTGTTGGAAAGTTGGTGCAGGCTTGATGGACTGAATGGCCTCCTTCTGCCCTCTAGGAATTCTATGATCCCTCCTCCTCCCCTTCATTGTTCTCCTTCTTCAAGCCATTTCTTGAAAACCTACATCTTTCACCAGTGTCTTGTGTTACTCTTTGCTTTATAACCTTCTTATAAAGGCCATCGGGCCTTGTATTATAAGTTGTCAGTCTCAATCTAAAAGTCATCTCGTGCAAAGGGAGGCTGGGAAGGAGGAGGACTTCCTCGTGAACCAGTTCCTGGGCCTGGAAAGACTTGCCACCAATGGGTCCAGGCAGCGAGCAACCGAGGGGGTCACCTGACCCGAATATCTGCCCCTCTTCTGTAGCTACATTCATGGCTGGGTGTCGCTGGAGAGGGAGCGTTCAGTATCCCAGGGCACTGTGGATACCTTCCGTGCCCGCTGGACACCTCTGTAGCTGGGACGCATTATCACATTTTTAGTTTGAAGTTTTAAGTTTCCTTTCAGCTTTTCCTTTTTGTTTCGGGCCTTCTTTTTGGGAGTCGACCCTTTTCAATTTGTATCTCGGTTTGTTTGATTTAGCTGAAGTGGTTGGCCAAAAAGATTGACTCAAAAGAAGTCCTGCTTTGCCCTGTGATGTGGGCCAGTCTTGGATGGGGAAGTGTATTTTTTTGTGTTGAATGCGTGAGCTTTTTAGTTTGTACCCCCGCCGACCCCGGGGAAGATGATCCAAAGCCGGAAACATATACTGTTGAAGCGATGCATCGTGCTGAGCTGGAGGTGACCGATCTGTGGCACTTAGCAACGGGACAACTCAATGTCGGCACCAAGTGGTTCTCTGGGCGTTTGCCACCGATGATCGTCCCTCGCTTCATTGAGCTCGATGTTCTCACACACGCAGACACGAAAAGAAAAGCCCAGTCCCTTTTATACAAGTCTTTTTTTCTTCTTCTGTTTTTGAGAGAGAGAGAGAGAGCGAGCGAGCATACTGAGGCAGAGGAAGCAGTGGGTGGCGTGAATGCTGTGGGCCCCAGGCCTGCGGCGCAGGGGAGAGGGGATTTGAGGGTCAGTGGGCTGAGAAACATGTGGTTCAAACAATTGCAGGAGCCAGCTTCAGGTTTCTGCGACGTTGGAAATGGCTTAAAAAAAACCACAAACACTGTCTTCACACACAAACTCAAGAACACGCGCGACGAAAAAAGAACACTGCTGGTGTTCTCAAACTGCATCTTTAAAACAAGAAACGTATTCCTCACTTACTATTCTTAGTTAGATGAGATTTCTTGAGTACTATTTATTTTCTTTTGTTTGTCTGACTTCGCATGAAATTGGCTGAAGATGCCTTTGCTTAGCCAGGAGGAGGTCTTCTCTCAGCACTGTTTCTGATCTCTCCCTAACTTCCCGCTAAGCTACTGTCATTAGAACAGTAAGGAGGCCATTTGGCCCATCAGCCCCATGCCAGCTCTGTCAATTTTGAATCGATTTATTGTCGCGTGTACTTGCTACAGTGAAAAGCATTGTTTCTTGTGCGTTATTACAGACAAAACGTGATGGCCCAGAGGTTAGCAGTGTTGCCTCACAGCGCCAGGGACCGGGATTCAATTCCAGTCTCAAGTGGAGTATGCACGTTTTCCCCATGTCTGCGTGGGTTTTCTCCGGGTGCTCTGGTTTCCTCCCCCACTCCAAAGATGTGCGGATTAGGTTCATTGGAAAATTGCCCCTTAGAGTCAGGGAACTAGCAGGATAGATATGTGGGGTTACAGGGAAAGGATTTTGGTGAGATTATGATTAGTGCATTCTTGATGGGTCAATTAGCCTCCTTCTACACTGTAGGGATTTTGTGATTCTGAAACGTACCTTCATATTGTACACAGGGAGAAGTAGAGGAGAGGGAGCAAATAAAGTGCTACAGTCATAACTAGGGTGTAGAGAAAGGTCAACTTAATGTACAGTAGACCGTTTGTAAGTCTGCTGGTAGCAGGGAAGAAACTGTTCCTGAATCTGTTGGTGGGTGTTTTCAGATTGTACCACACAGACAGACAAAGAACAACACAGCATGGGAAACAGGCCCTTCGGCCCAACGAGCCCACACTGTCATTTTAATATTCCCACTTCCATCCATGATCGTTGTCTATGTTTATGGAAATCTGCATTGGAACCAAATCGGGAAGACAATTTAGGGAGAATTTGTTTTGTCAATCAGCCTAAGAGCACATCTTTGGGTGTGGGAGGATACCGGAGCCCCTGGAGAAAACCCACGCAAGCACAGGGAGAATGTGCAAACTCCCACAGATACCAGCTCAAATCTGTGTATCTGCACAGCAACAACGATAGTCACTGAGCTCTCGTGTTGCCCATCAACTAGTCCAGTTTAAGCATACACTAACGGCGTGAAGCACTAGGCTACTCTCAAAATCCAAGAGCAGCCCTCTCATGACCCATAGCGTGTATGTCCATTGTTAGACAACAAGGTTGACCGAAGTACCTGTAGGATAAAAGAGAAATACATCAATAACATGGTATTCGCACATTCTCCTCATGTCCATGTGGGTTTCCTCCGGGAGCTCCGATTTCCTCCCATACTCCAAAGACGTGCAGGTTACATTGATTGGCCATGTTAAATTGACCCTGGTGTCAGGGGGATTAGCAGAGCAAATACATGGGGTTACGGGAATAGGGCCCTGGGTGGAATTGTGGTCAGGGCAGGCTCGATGGGCCGAACGGCCTCCTTGTGTGCTGTAGGGATTCTGGGTTTAGCAGAGGGTAAGAATCTGGAAGGGTTACAGAGGTCGAAGGTTAATGAGATTGGGAATGGGGAGGCCACAGAAGGATTTAGAAATAAGGATGTGCTGTTTAAAATCGAGAGTGATCGGAAGGGCATCAAAGATGTCACTGGGTAATGATTTTTAAGGCTCTTTGGGATCTCAGGGCTCAATTAAGAGAACCATTTCATGGATCTTTGCCTGCAGCTCTCCAGGGGAGAGGGGATTGAGCAACTGTTTCCAATGTGTCATATTAAGTTAAATGGTGTTGCCACTTGAGATAAGCCTTACTTTTTTTTTATTATTCATCCGGGTGTTCAGATGATTTATTATTGCCAAATGTATTTGGGATATCATGAAAAGTATTGTTTCTTTATAGAATCCCTCCCGTGCAGAAGAATCTCAGCCGCACCCTATCCCCATAACCTCGCACATTTACCCTGCTAATCCCTTGACACGAGGGTCAATTTTAGCATGGTCAATCCACCTAACCCACACATCTTTGTAGTGTGGGAGGAAACCCATGGGGAGAATGTGCAGATTCCACAAAG